>OX442422.1:6039916-6177243 GCA_949361645.1 Spongilla lacustris
CCTCCCCCCCCCGTCACAAACCGTCACAATTGTTCAGACCCCCCCCCCCCCCCCCCCCCCCCTTTTGCGTGACGTAATTTATGAACGGCCCCCTGAAGATCTTATAATATATGGCCCAGGCGCACTCCAATAATTATATTATTATTATAATTATATTGCCAACGATATACATGCAAAGGAGAGGTAGTTTCAAATAGCATTTGACATAAATATTGTATTGATGATAAAAATACGGCAGTTAAGTTCAGTCAAATATATAGCAAATGAAATGACAGCATATATATTATAATTATATATACAGATTGTATTATATGCATAGATCTACACACAGAAGCACACACATTTGGTCGCAGGCATTTCCGTTGTGTATACTATGTGCACATAAATTATTATCATTATTAAATTCAAATAAGATACATGTACACTAAAACACATACATTGACAAGTAATAGTAATACTAACGAACTAGTGGTCATTTTACTACAATTAACCTCTGCTTAGCAAGGCCCTTGCATTGGTTTAGACCAGAGTCATGTTCAACCTCGCATATATGTTTGACAGTCCTTCTTTGCTGCATACCTTAAGTTTGCATGTCACAAAGTGAAAAACTGCGAACTGAAGCTCAGCATTGTCAGTACATCTGGTGTGTGTGTATGTACATATGTGTAACCACACTATGAATGTTTAAATATGGCCAGGGGCCCCATAGACCCTGGAAATACGAGCAGGGGGTCCCCCTTGACATTGAGAGGGGGGAGGGGGGGTCCCCTTGACATTTGCCAAACACAAGTTTTATACATCCATAGTACATGTACATTTAAACTGCGTACCACTGTTTAGCCATAATACAATACAATTTTGGACCATGGGGCCCCTATTATATCTTGAGGCCCAGGGTAGGTAATCCTGCTTACTCCCCCCCCCTCACCGGCCCTGGGTGTGGCTGACTGCATGTGAAAAGGCTAGTGTGTATGCAGTAACGGTTGTCTTGTGCATATGAACATAATGCACTGTGGGACTTTCATGGGGGGGGGGGGGGGGGGGGGGGATCTCTCCATGCCATCCCTTCGTCTCTCTCACTGCTCCTATCTCCCTTCCATCCTCCTCCTCTCTCTCCCATCTCTCACATCCCTCCTCTCCCTCCTGCTATCTCCCTAATATCCCCTCACTTCCACCCCCTCCCCTTCAATCCCCTCCCCTCCTCCATGGTCCTAAATAGATCTGTGCACTGCACATGGTGATTGTTTGTAATGGGGACTAGCCCTATGTTATTGAAATGCACAGCCTCTCATACCATGGCTCCACCTTAACCGATAAATTACCATGGTCTGCATTTGCAGACAAAATTACCGTACATAATTGAATGTTGTGCAAAAGCAATTGTCTGCGATCGCAGACAGCTGGAGCGGGGTTTGTACGTAATCATTATAAACCATTTATCATTTAAGCCTTCCCTGAACCCTCATCACAGTTGAAGAACCTCAGTACTCAACCAATGCACTAAAAGAATATGCCATGGGACCCCCCAAAAAGCATATGGAGTGTACATGTATGTTGTTCAAGTTAGTTGGACATAAATGCAGTAAATCAACCTACACCTCTAGAAAGAACTTTTGGTATATCTCAGTGTGCTCTTATGTTAAGGGTAATGGTGTTTTCCAGATTGATTCTGTCCTGAGGGCCCCCCCCCCCCCCCCTCCCCAACCAATGTGTGCTAGTAATGTTTCATTACTTATATCCCACAGCATCTCCTTTTAAAGAAACTTGCTGCTCTGAAGAGACGTAGAACTGTGTACTTGATGGACAAATTTGTGTCATTTATAATTGTTTATTTTGATTAGCTTGTGTTACTATAAAATGCACTAATCACACATTACATACACGAAGGTAGAAGGTCCCTAGCCAGATGACCCAGAAGATCAATCAAACCATTGTTATGTTCAGCTGTATACATGTAATAACACCCTGCATGGCTGTGATGGCCATGCATAAGTGGGACAAGCTAATAGCAAAATGGTAGGAGGTAAGGTGTCCTCGCTAGGCCACTATCTATTTTTAAAAATAGCTACTACTAAGCTATCCAAAGTCCCTTCCTGATCGATTATGATGGGGGCATGACATGATATACAGCTCATTGGGAGGAGCCATTGGAGTGAGGTGCAGACCCCACCAGTATACTATGCTTCCCTGATGTGACTTTAACAGTATCTCCATGTACATGTGTGTACAGTGTAGCAGATTTTTAGAAAGATATTAGAAGCATCCCTGAGTCCATTTGTGTCCGGACCCTTGAATACAGATGATACAGAAGTCTAGTGTAGAGCTATCCACATGCTTCTATCGCAATGAAGTTGTGGTAAAAGGATCATTATCAAAACTACACATATCATGCAGGATAATTTCACACTGACATAATCATACAGCTTCTAATGATGACCATATCGTAGTCCACTCTATTTCAACACGAAGTCACTTGGATGATAGAGCTCCGGCCTATTGAGGGAGAGCGACAAAGAGGTAAATAAAATTGCCCAATACAATTCATATGGTAAATTTTTAATGGGCAATAAACAAGACACACACACAAACACACAGGTGTTTGCTTGCACAGAGGAGCTTAACTATTATCAAGACTGAAGTGAGCAGCTTATCAGCCCACAGGGACATATAATCAGACCACACATCTTATTATTACAAATCAGCTTGTGGGAGGGAAGGAGAGGAGGGAGGTGGGAGGTGGGAGGGAGGTGGGAGGGGGTGGGAGGGAAGGAGAGGAGGGAGGTAGGAGGGTGGGAGGGAAGGAGAGGAGGGAGGTAGGAGGGTGGGAGGGAAAGAGAGGAAGGAGGGAAAGAGAGGAGGGAGGGAAAGAGAGGAGGGAGGGAAAGAGAGGAGGGAGGGAAAGAGAGGAGGGAGGGAAAGAGAGGAGGGAGGGAAAGAGAGGAGGGAGGGAAAGAGAGGAGGGAGGGAAAGAGAGGAGGGAGGTGGGAGGGAAGGAGAGGAGGGAGGTGGGAGGGAAGGAGAGGAGGGAGGTGGGAGGGAGGTGGGAGAAGGGTGGGAGGGAGGTGGGAGGGGGGTGGGAGGGAAGGAGAGGAGGGAGGTAGGAGGGTGGGAGGGAAGGAGAGGAGGGAGGTAGGAGGGTGGGAGGGAAAGAGAGGAGGGAGGTGGGGAGGGAAGGAGAGGAGGGAGGTGGGGAGGGAAGGGGAGGATGGAGGTGGGAGGGGGGTGGGAGGGAAGGAGAGGAGGGGGGTGGGAGGGAAGGAGAGGAGGGAGGTGGGAGGGGGGTGGGAGGGAAGGAGAGGAGGGGGGTGGGAGGGGGGGTGGGAGGAAAGGAGAGGAGGGAAGTGGGAGGGGGTGGGAGGGAAGGAGAGGAGGGGGTGGGTGGGAAGGAGAGGAGGGGGGTGGGTGGGAAGGTGAGGAGGGGGGGTGGGAGGGAAGGAGAGGAGGGGGGGTAGGAGGGAAGGAGAGGAGGGAGGTGGGAGGGAAGGAGAGGAGGGAGGTGGGAGGGAAGGAGAGGAGGGAGGTGGGAGGGAAGGAGAGGAGGGAGGTGGGAGGGAAGGAGAGGAGGGAGGTGGGAGGGAAGGAGAGGAGGGAGGTGGGAGGGAAGGAGAGGAGGGAGGTGGGAGGGAAGAAGAGGAGGGAGGTGGGAGGGGGGTGGGAGGGAAGGAGAGGAGGGAGGTGGGAGGGGGGTGGGAGGGAAGGAGAGGAGGGAGGTGGGAGGGGGGTGGGAGGGAAGGAGAGGAGGGAGGTGGGAGGGGGGTGGGAGGGAAGGAGAGGAGGGAGGTGGGAGGGGGGTGGGAGGGAAGGAGAGGAGGGAGGTGGGAGGGGGGTGGGAGGGAAGGAGAGGAGGGAGGTGGGAGGGAAGGAGAGGAGTAATTCTGCTCATCTGATCTGACAGGGAGCTAGCTGATCGAGGAACCGATGTGTACAGTCGACTATAGGCTCTTTCCACAAAGCCAAGCTAAAGGTAGGCCTATGATTTCACTCCGCCTCGTATTATCGGGACCTACGTTAGTAGGTCCTATGTAGGATTTGAAGTGTCATGAATACGATTAGCAAAACACCAGACGATGCGCCGTAGAATCGGTTGGAATTTAGTGAGCGTATTTGGATACAGCCGTCGAATATCTACAGTGTAGTAAAACTGCCGACGTTTAGAAAGCTCGGACAACAGAGATAGCGCTCACTCGTTCCCACCCTCGAACCTAAAAAAAGTTTCTCCTAATTCTTCCGGATCTGATAAGATAAAATTCGCTCGGATAAGAGGTTTATTGCGCTGTATCTCTGTCACGATTGAAGCGTGATGTTAACCGTTATGCGGAAGCACTAGAACTACTAAGTTACAAACTTACTGCCGAGTTGGATTTGTTTTATTATTTTCGTAAGGGGAGTTATGCTTGACACAAATTCAATCTTTAGCAGCTTAGTTTTGTTAGCAATAGCCCACAACAGATTTTATCGGTCCTTGGAAGCCATAAAGTGAAGATCCAGAATAAACTTGTGTGTTCTGGCGAGTGTATGCAGCTGCAGTCACGTCGATCGCGAAGAGAAAAGAATTAGTGCAAAGAATATTGCCAGTTAAATTATGACACTGACAGTTGTGGTTGTGCTGACGAGTCGCGCGATGAAGCTCCGAAAGACCGTTCACGTGAAAATAAAAACAATTGGATGCTACAAAGCGGGTTAAGCCGATTCCAAAAGTAAGAAGGATCGATAGGCTAGCATGAAGGCATGCGCAGTAAGAAGGATAGCGTGAAGGTGGGAAACCACTGCATGCAACTGGCCGTCGCTAAGAAGTTGGCATAATTTTGTTGGCCATGGGTGACGTGTACCGGTGAGCTATACCTAACATACAACGAGAGAATGTTACTACTATATTCCCCCCCCCCCCCCCCCCCCCCTCATGTAAGCAAGCTGTCAAAGATGACCTGTTGGTAGGACCATTTATAAGTGAGTTTTGTTTAATGCCGACAATGGTAACGGGAATGTCTTCCACAAATGCGTGTCCTCTATTGTGGTCCCCACCAAAGCAAATCAGGTGCTGCTCATTCAAGCTGCAAAGGTGATGGAAATTGAAACACCATCCCACCAGGATGGGGGTGAACCACTCCATAAAGGTGGGTGTATGTGACTGTGTGTGTGTGCCATGTCTCATTGATATGTTGCCAAGTGGTGTAGTTTTGTGCTAGCTATCCGCCTCCCCTTCCCTCCTGTCTCATCTTCTCTTCTCTCCTACCCTTCCTCTCCCCCTTCCCTCCTCTCTCCTCTCTCCTCTCCTTACCCCTTCTCTCCTTTCCCCCTTCCCTCCTCTCTCCTCTTCCTCTTCCCTCCTCTCTCACTTCCCTACTCTCTCCTCTCCCTCTTCCCTCCTCTCCCCCTTCCCTCGTCTTTTCTCACCCCCTTCCCTGATCTCTCCTCACCCCCTTCCCTCGTCTCTCTTCCCCTCCACCTTCCCTCCTTTCTCCATTCTCTTCTAAAAGAACGACCTTTAAGTTTAGTCGGGCCAGCCCAACTACTTCAAGTTTTATCAAAGCAAAAGCACTTGCTTGTTTATTGTACGAAGAGGATCAGTATTCGAAATAAAAGGCAGGCAATAAGGTAAGCATCTGTTGTGTGAATGGCCATGAATTACTCTGATCATATACATGTACTCACATCAAGGACAGACATTTCCTGATGCCTTCACTACTGGCTTTGAAGAACATATGAGTACCTTCAGTCAAGAGGTGAGGGCTTTGAATCCTGTAAGGATAGTTCTGATGGAGATTCATGTGGCCGGGTGTGGGCTATGTCAGTTTAGGATGCTCTGGTTGGAGCCATGGGAATGGTTTGAGCTCACATTATATTTTGTTACTTCACTACAAATTCCTTCTTTCCTACGCTACTACTTTGTTTAGGGATCCCCTCGCCTTCCAGTCACATGCCAATTCAGATACATTAACTTTTTAGAGGAAATTGTGATGTGATTTAATGATGATAACAAGTGAGCAGAACAAACTGTCTTATTGTACACACTGCTGTGATGTATATATGTGATGTAATGGGTTGTATTCCAAGATTCCCCTTCATTCTACATTTGTGCTCATGCAAGTACATGTTGGAACCCGCCGGGGAAAAAAAAGGAGTGAAACAAGATATAAAAATTTAATTAAAATAAAATTGGTGATGTAGGATCTGTATGGATAGCAATTGAGTAAAAAGTAAGGAAACAAGGAATTACGGATATTATGCATTCATTAAATTATAAATATTACAGACCTACATTATTTAGCAAATCTACCTGCCTGAAAGTCTGCTAAATGTAGGTATGTAATATTTATAATTTAATGAATGCATAATATCCGTAATTCCTTGTTTCCTTACTTTTTACTCAATTGATATCTATACAAATCCTACATCACCAACTTTAATTAAATTTTTATATCTTGTAATAGGTATACAATATGCTATGCAGCCTATTATTAGTACTAGACCACCAATGATGCGTGGTCATTGGAGTAGTAAACGCAGTAATACGGCATAAGTACGTGCTGCTAACGAGTTACGTGTACGTTTTCTTTCCAGCCTAATCCATGTTCGCTACTTTCTCGTTTTAAAGACACGGAGCAAATAGGACCTATTGTTCAGGTGAGCGTCTGAAAGAGTTTCTCGTTCAACTTTCTCTGCTCATACCATTTCCCTCCTCCGGTCCCCACTCTTCCAATCCCTTACCCATTCCTACCCACTTGCGCGTACATTAGATCTGTGTGTGTGTGTGTGGGGGGGGGGGGGGGGTAAATCTGTCTGTGTGAAACCCATCTCTATACGGGTATAGGGGCAATGCATGCTGTACTAAGTATTTTGCCCATCTGGGTCTGGGACTGAGCCTCAGAAGCTAACCCGGACCCCATGCACGTTTCTGATGGTCAACAATAAAGAATGGCCTGAGTGCCGAAAAGTAATTAGCAACATACCTGTACAAAACACAATAAAGTAACAAGGAATTGAAAACAGCAATACTACTTACTCAGTATCATTATTCACTTGAGGCACATTTTCTAGCTTTGTATCAAATGTAAGTTTATCCGGTGGTAATTCAGCCTCTTCAAATGGCTCTATTTTCAATAGAAGGTGGATTAAAGGAAGACAACGTAACCATACACCACTTTTTAGAGCACCATGTTGGACCAAATAATTGGCAATAGCATGTACTATCTTAGTTATGTGGTTAAGAAGATGATCCGCAATAGATGATTTCATTAATTCAAAGTCCCAGCAATGTTTGGATTCCTGATCAGGTACAATAGAGAACATTTCCAGCAAAGAAATAAAAACAGTATTTGGAATGGAGTTGCGTTGTTCACTGTTCATTATTTTGTCCACACAGAATAAGAGAGTAACAACAGAACAAAGCCTTCTGCCATTTTCATGTGTATTAGGATCAGGTCGTTTCTTGAGATCTTCAATAATCGGTGCAATCCAGTCATTTAGAAAAATCTGAAAAACAAGGTGTAGAATGTAGTAGTCAAAGGCATTTAATCATATAATCTAATGATATATTGCTCAATGCGTTGGGCATCATTTCAAAAATCCAGAACTGAGATTATTGTAAATTTGCAAACATCATAAACTGTTGCAACCTTAATATGTTGTACTGGCCTGGCATATAGGTGTGGGGTTGCTAACTCTTTGGTCACCAGATGTGATATAATGATGTACGTGGTACCTTGTGCATGACTGCATGTACATAAATTTGAGAATGTTTGCATGTCACTAAAGTACTGTATGATTGATTTACTCCACTGTCAATTATTACTTGCGTTAATTTCTCCCACATAAAAAACTGCACATCTATATGTAGTATACAGTATGACATCTGTAATAGTAGTATGTAGTATTTCAGAAATTTGAAGAGTTGTACTACTTCCTTATAATTTAGCTTATGTAGCATACTCTTCCCCTAACGTATTACGAGAACAGAATTCATTTATCATTGTACATCCATTTACTATCATGGATATTGGAACTCATACATATAAATATGCCTTTGGTGCCCAAAAAGTGAAAAGACACCTTAGAATGGTGCTTATTAGTACATTGGCTGCAAACTGAATATATACCTCACAATGTAAGGCGTGCATCTCGATGCCATAAATCATAATATGACAGTTGCTTTTTAAGCATTAATAATAAATGACGCAACAGGTGCCCTTACCAATGGAAATTTTTCATCAGTCCAAACTTGACATTGCCTTGCACTTGCATGGAGAATCCTTTGTATGTACAAACATTGGAACACATTATCTATATAGCCAATGAGTTCCTCAACATTAAAATTAGAACCTTCCGTTGTGTTTATTGTTATCTGCCTTTTTGTCGTCTCCATATATGAAAGCAGACACTTTCTTTTCATGGGTTCACTACCCAATATTATTACATTTTCATCAGCAGTTGACAGTATACCTTTGACTAGTTGTTTTATACCTGATCTTGTGCTCATCTCTGGATATGCGATTGTGTCAAACTGAATATATTTGTTCCCTACAATTGAATACAGAACCCATCACAATCAAAATGCCACAATCAAAATGCCAACATATTACCTTTAAGTTCACAAATCAGCAAGCATCTGTTCATATTATTTCCAAAGGGATTGCGAAAGGACTCTAGATGTGACATGACATCATCAGATTGGTAACCTATCACACCATACTTGTACGGAATTGGACTTTGCTCATTAATAATGGAGTGTGGCATTGCTACAGTACAGAACATATCATGCATCCCACCACCAAGTTCTCTGCAAGTAGGAATTGAAAATTGATAATTTGCATTCATTTGTTGCATGATATGCATCACCTACCTGCTATCAAAATTCCCAACACTGGTGACCCAATTACCAAGTGCCTCGTGCCCAAAGTACATTTGTAGTTTGGTCTGTCCAGGAATTCATCCCCACATTGCCCAAGGTACAAGAACATGAAAGGTAACATAGATGGTTGGATCCTCCTATTACAATAAAACAGCTGAGAATGATAGTACTAATACATATGCAAACTGATACAATTGAACTTTAATTCAGTTGCACTGACACAAGCAAAGTAACAGGAGTGGATGGGTTAATCAATCATATCACAGACAAATCAATTACAAACCCTCCCATAATTATAAGAAATGGGTCCTAGTTTGCTCTAAAGAAACTTAGCTTCCAAAAACATAACACCGCTCCACCAATGACAAAACAGCCGATCAAGACATGGATTGAAGTTTTAATTTGCCGGATATGTACATTTGCATTGATTCGATAAATTGAGATGTTACTCAGTAGAAAAACGCTCGAGTAAATCCCTGAATTGAATATGACGATTCAATGAAAAATTGACGAGTAAAGTAATGTATGAAAAATTGTAACGTCGCGAATGGCGGAAATATACGCGGACCAATAGTCGACCCAAGGACAATTAACATTACATAGACTGGAAACCGCACAAAATTGGTGTCGCTATCCTCCTGAATTATTAATGACTAAAGGGTTGTATTTGAAAGTTCGCCTTTTGAGTGCTAATAGAGCAGTGTAGGGGACGACTTCTATAAAGACTCTCCCCGTACATTGGGCATTCGATCTATAGTTAATACTAGTGGCACAAAGATCATCCTGATCGAATAAATCTAAACTTAACATAGCAATTAGATGCTAGAAGAACAGTCTACAGCAGGTGGTCTACTGTTAGCTAAAGGGAATGCTCACTATTGGCTCTACAACTTCTTTGACATCTTTATCTGGAATAGCCAATAATGGCAGCACTTAATGTAACCTGAAGAATGGAAAAACATGATTGCAAAGCTTATAATGACAAAAGTGGCCATTGTACATGTATTCAGGCATGTATAAAGTTGCAATTGAGCATGCAATGTTAGCTTTTGAATTTTTTGACCAACTCAACAAGCATACATGTATTAACAAAATTTCTAATAAAGACGTGTAAATGTTTTTTTTTTTTTCCGACTGGGACATCAAAACTGAAATAAATAATGAGTGGTTTAAAAAACAACTCTTCTGAGACTGTATATAATATCTCGAATCATAAAATTATGTACATACACATCTCAAGGTTGCATCTCCAGGGATTTCTCCAATTAGTTTCGCATCCTCGACCATAGCAATGTCACAATATCAATTTAGTACACTGCAATCATTTTAAGCATACTAATCCTCTGTCCGTATCAGCAATGTGATTTAATTGTGTGTCTGATATTAGCAATACACAGGCTTGCAGGCAAAAAGTTATTTATATGATTCAGTACAAAATATCAATTAATACCCTTTGGATTGATTGCTGTTAAGATACCTAGCTATATCAATCACACCGGCTTACAACAACTCCATCAAGCTTTTCAAAAATAATGGTCTTACATAAATGCATCATTCAGCACCTGTACTTGTGTGTTTGAACTAAATAGCACATGCAGACGCACCGTATACCGCGTGCACCGTGTACAGGCAGTTATCTCGTACCCAGTGTCAAGTTCTAAGATTCTCCAACTATGTCTATGAAGTTATTAATATAACGTCTGTAGGCCTATACGTTATCAATTTCAAAAGGGTTCCTGCAATTTCAATTACACCGATACGCATACCTCAGTACTTTCGTAAGCAATGATAGATTTATCTATGGGCGACGGAAACTCTTACGGAAATTTGTTGCTTTCTGCCACACTCCAGACAGAACTTGGAAATAGCTGAAGGCAGCTCTAAACGACATTCAGGATTGATACAGAGTGGTGGGTGTGGTTCTGGCGTCCCGCATTCTGGGCAGAGCTTCACAGTCGCCGAGGGTAGTTCATAACGGCACGTACGACAACGAAGGGTTGGCTCTGACATCACTATTTTATGCAACTGTTTTAGTCGGTCACAATATAATATATATGGGACAGTTTCCGCGAAAATGTCACCCTTTTATAACATTATAAGGCTATAAAAATGCTTCTTGTTTGAATGGCTATATCTTCCGAACGCTAAACGCCATCTACTTCCTATTTTCAACAATTCATACTACACTATTTCTCTATGCCAAATTGCATTTTGAAGTCTTGCACTTGCTCCACGCCAGTATTGCAACGTTCGATACCCGACCGGGTTCAAACCCTCCATAACTTTAGGTAGGAGTAATCAAATCGCTTCAAATTCGGTTTGTAGGTACAGAGGTCCTATACCTATCGATTTGCTCTGTTCGTTAATTTTTATGCCATTCGTTACGGAGATACAGTTGAACAAACTACGTGCACTTTTTCCCGCTTGATACGCGCCAATGTTATAATCCCCGCCTCCCATACATTGAGCGGGATGCGATTTGCCTAAATCATTGGCGCGAATCGAGCGGGAAAAGTGGACGTACTTTGTTCAAATGTATCTCCGTAACGAATGGCATAAAAATAAACGAACAGAACAAATCGATAGGTATAGGACCTCTGTACCTAAAAACCGATTTTGAAGTGATTTGATTACTCCTACCTAAAGTTATGAAGGGTTTGAACCCGGTCGGGTATCGAACGTTGCAATATTGGTGTGGAGCAAGTGTAAGACTCCAAAAAGTTATTATTTGTATAGAAATGGCGTAGTATGAAGTATTGAAAATAGGAAGTCGATAGCGTTTAGCGTTCGGAAGATATATCGTTTCAAATAAGAAGCATTTTTATAACACTATAATGTTATAAAAGGGTGACATTTTCGCGGAAACTGTCCCATATATTATTATTATACCTGGTATTCATGGTCACAAGACACGTCGTGCACTAATATTCATCTCATGGCCATAAAGAAGTTAAATTTGTACTAGATTAAGTTAAACAAAATAAAATGGATTTGACGTTATATATGTATGTTATAAAGGATGCATGTACGGCCTTACAACAAGGGGAGCCTACGGGACTACCACGGGCAGATACTGACGCGTGTCAGCTTTAATTTGCAATTGTTTCTCACAAGCGACTCAGTAATTTTAAATTGCTTTTTATCACGCTTAAAAAGAAAAAGACTGAAAAGCCCATGCAACATAACGCTTTCAATACAAGTGGCTCAAAAATTATCCTTGGCTTGTATACAGTTTCTTGGTGAAACTCTCGGAAGAAGAATTTAGCAATTTGCACCTAACCGCGTCGTATCATTATTAACTTCGGCATTAAGTTTGCAGAGAAGGTTTCATCTACACTGACAGTGAGCTGCATTGCTGGCAAATGAAGTGCATGGAAACTGTAACGACAATAGCACGAGGAAATTAAAACAGCTAGCCAACTACCCACTGAAGGGCTCTGAGTCACATGCGCCACTTTAAAACGTATCCCAACATCAGAGCGCACTTATCAATATAACAGATATTGAAATGCACTTTCCCCGTTACAACATACTCGGCGGAAAGGTTATTTAGTGGGCTAGGCTAAAGCGAGCACTGCGACGTCCCTATAGAAGCGATTGATAAATTCGCTCAGCGCCATCCACGGCGATTGCAATTCGTAGACATTCCTGCCTGTTGTATTGCAGGGTGGGCGTGGTTGCCAAAAATGTGCGCCCCCGCAGTTTTAACCCTTTGGGTGCCAAGGGCATATTTACATACTATACATAGCTGTATATCACAGTCCAATGTCCATCATAGCAAGGTAAATGGATGTACAATAATAACTATACTCTGTCCTTGAAGATGGGTGCAATGAGTTGCGTAGGAGAAATATGGTACATGTATAAACTAATTGTAGGAAGTAGTACAACTCTTCAAATTTCAGCAGCACTACACAAACTGCATCCCACAGGTTATATGCTTAGGTGTGCACATTTTTGGTGTGGGAGAAACTAACACAGCAATGGACCCTTTGCATGAAAGATCGGAAGTGCGATAACGTCACATCCGGAGTAAAAACTACAGCGGTTGCCTAGAGACATCGTGTCACGTTCGCGGACCTTTGCGCAAGAAAATGGCAACGCTCGTAGTCATTCCTATCCGCTCGGACAGTGATCCATCGGCCAATCCAGTTCCTGGTCAAACTATGCTGCCAACAGTAAGTTTTAAAATGGATGGCTTTAAAAAGGCTGTGGGTATGTCAGTCTCGGTCAAACTTATAATTACTGTTGGCAGCATAGTTTGAACAGGAACTGGATCGGCCGAAGGATCACTGTCCGAGCGGGAAGGAATGACTCCGAGCGTTGCCATTTTATTACGCAATGGTCCGCGAACGTGACACGATGTCTCTAAGCAACCGCTGTGGTTTTTATTCCAGACGGACGTTTATCGTACTTCCGAGTTAGTGGAGCAAATCATATACAGGGTGATCCAAAAGTCGCGCAAAATGTTTGAATTGCTATAACTCCAGAACTGAACATTGTAAAATTATGCTGTTTGAAGTAAAAATCATGCCAATGACTAACTTAAAGCTATTAATATGTAGTTATTAAAAGTTATTATTAAGTTTATTTAATACATGCCAATGCATTGATCAACAAGCAACAACCCCCAGAGAGTGTGTAAAAATTAATTTTTATAGCTATTAATATTACTTATCACGTGATCTACCTTATCTAAGGTTTTTGCGGGAAAACCCCCACTCAAAGTCAAGCTATAGCATATAAATCACCAATATCGCGGTAAATCTATGCAAAGGAGCATCCAATAATCGTGCCAATAAACAGTTTACCATCTTGCCTGGTGCCTAACGAAGCCAAATGTTTAAAACGGAATTTATTAATTTCCGTTAATTGGACTTGTGAAAAGCAGAGTTTGAATTATTAGACCCGTAGAGAAAGTCATACTCTAATTGTGGAACTAACAATTGCATTGATTCGTGTTTTGGAAGCAGAGTTTAAAGCTGTTGAAGTTAGGCAGCGCCTACGCATGCGCGGTATCCATATAAAATAATGTTAGGTCCGAGAACGAGAGTTCCTCACGTGAACATAATTGAATAATTATCGCATTCACGTGATACATTGCCACAACACAGCCCCACCCTCCTAAACTTTGCATCTCTGCAACATCATATTGCGGGCACTTTGCATTCACCTATCCGAATAGTCATCGTGGCCCATGCAGATGCAGGAGCAAATATTGTAAAACCCAGTGTTTTTACCATCAATGACCCCAAGCCGTTAAATAAGTTGTTTCCCAGGCAGTGCTTCAGTGCTTTAAAAACACAGCATCTTTATAGAACCCAAATCATCCCATACCGCGCCGTTTGTAACAGCAGTAACGGTTTTAATAACAAACCAAACTCGGTGGGCATCATTTCAATTCGATCCATCGATCCGGCAAGTACGCGCGTTCAGCACTGCAGCTACACGGGTGCATGTAACCACGTAGAGCAGAACGTGATTCATCAAAGACGCTATGGTATACGCGAATAGGTAAGCATCGGTTCAGAATGTAAGCCTACGTACTACGCACGGCGCATTCGTTTCCTGTTACAGACAGTATTCTGAGAAAACAGCGTCGTTTCGAGCAGAACCAACCCAACAACATGCAACTCGCTGAAACAGCTCGCACTGTAACGTCCCACCACGCTAAGGTACGTGTGCCTCAGGGGAGCAAGAGCCAAAGAAGACTCCCAATGGTGCACACATTATTAATTAAGAGATGACCCAATGACATTAAAGGGGGTTCCAATGGTTCACCCATTAGAGGGGTCCCAATGGTCTGGACATCAAAGGAAATAAGAGGGTCTCTATCTCTTAGGTAGGACAGTGTCCATTGTCACAGAATGTGCATAGGGTGACTGCAGATGGAGCGAATGTGCTTCCACTGTATGCCTTGTTGACATGTCTACAGGAATGGTAGGGGTGGTTAGAAAAATTCTTAGCTGATACCTCACTAGTGAGAAATGTGTGGGGAACACCCATGGTGTATTTTTGGTGTAATTTCTGGGACACTGTCAAGTGTCACATAATGCATTGGGTGACTGCAGATGGAGCGCATGTGCTTCCACTGCATACCTTGTTGACACATGTATAGGAGGGTAGGGGTGGTTAGAAAATGTTTAGCTGAGTCCCCACTAGTGAGACATGTGTGTGGTACACCACTGTTGAATTGGTGTAATTTCTGGGACACTGTCAAGTGTCACATAAAGCATTGGGTGACTGCAGAATGGAGCAAATGTGTTTCCACTGGATGCCTTGTTGAGCCATGTACAGGAAGGTTAGGGGTGGTTAGAAAAATGTTTAGCTGAGTCCCCACTAGTGAGACATGTGTGGGGAACACCCCTGGTGTATTTTTGTAATTTCTGGGACACTTTCAAGTGTCACAGAATGCATTGGGTGACTGCAGATGTGCTTCCACTGCATGCCTTGTTGACACATTTACAGGAAGGGTAGGGGTGGTTAGAAAAATGTTTAGCTGAGTCCCCACTAGTGAAACATGTGTGATTAACACCCCTGGTGTATGTTTGTAATTTCTGAGACTCTATCAAGTGTCACAGAATGCATAGGTTGACTGCAGATGGAGCGAATGTGCTTCCACTGCATGCCATGTTGACACATGTATAGGGAGGGTAGGGGTGAATAGAAAAATGTTTAGCTGAATCCCCACTAGTGAAACATGTGTGTGGTACACCAATGTTGAGTTGGTGTAATTTCTATGACACTGTCAAGTGTCACATAATGCATTGGGTGACTGCAGAATGGAGCAAATGTGTTTCCACTGGATGCCTTGTTGAGCCATGTACAGGAAGGTTAGGGGTGGTTAGAAAATGTTTAGCTGAGTCCCTACTAGTGAGACATGTGTGGGGAACACCCCTGGTGTATTTTTGTAATTTCTGGGACACTTTCAAGTGTCACAGAATGCATTGGGTGACTGCAGATGTGCTTCCACTGCATGCCTTGTTGACACATTTACAGGAAGGGTAGGGGTGGTTAGAAAAATGTTTAGCTGAGTCCCCACTAGTGAGACATGTGTGATTAACACCCCTGGTGTATGTTTGTAATTTCTGAGACTCTATCAAGTGTCACAGAATGCATAGGTTGACTGCAGATGGAGCGAATGTGCTTCCACTGCATGCCATGTTGACACATGTATAGGGAGGGTAGGGGTGAATAGAAAAATGTTTAGCTGAATCCCCACTAGTGAAACATGTGTGTGGTACACCAATGTTGAGTTGGTGTAATTTCTGGGACACTGTCAAGTGTCACAGAATGCATTGGGTGACTGTAGATGTGTTTCCACTGCATACTTTGTTGACACATTTACAGGAAGGGTAGTGGTTGTTTGAAAAATGTTTAGCTGAGTCCACACTAGTGCGACATGTGTGGGGAAGACCCCTGGTGTATTTTTGTAAATTCTGGGACTCTATCAAGTGTCACAGAATGCGTAGGTTGACTGCAGATGTGCTTCCACTGCATGCCTTGTTGAGCCATGTACAGGAAGGTTAGGGGTGGTTAGAAAAATGTTTAGCTGAATCCCCACTAGTGAAACATGTGTGTGGTACACCACTGTTGAGTTGGTGTAATTTCTGGGACACTGTCAAGTGCCACAGAATGCACAGAGTGACTGCAGAATTGAGCAAATGTGTTTCTACTGCATGCCTTGTTGAGCCATGTACAGGAAGGGTAGGGGTGGTTAGAAAAGTGTTTAGCTGAGTCCCCACTAGTGAGACATGTGTGGGGAACACCCCTGGTGTATTTTTGTAATTTCTGGGACACTATCAAGTGTCACAGAATGCATACGGTGACTGCAGATGTTCTTCCACAGCATGCCTTGTTGACACATGTATAGAGAGGGTAGGGGTGGTTAGAAAAATGTTTAGTTGAGTCCCCACTAGTAAGAAAAGTGTGTGATACACCACTGTTGAGTTGGTGTACTTTCTGGGACACTGTCAAGGCATTGGGTGACTGCAGAATGGAGCAAATATGTTTCTATCGCATGCCTTGTTGAGCCATGTACAGGAAGGGTAGGGGTGATTAGAAAAATGTTTAGCTGAGTCACCACTAGTGAGACATGTGTGGGGAAGACCCCTGGTGTATGTTTGAAATTTCTGGGACTCTATCAAGTGTCACAGAATGCATAGGATGACTGCAGATGGAGTGAATGCACTTCCACTGCATGCCTTGTTGACACATGTATAGGGAGGGTAGGGGTGGTTAAAAAATGTTTAGTTGAGTCCCCACTAGTAAGACAAGTGTGTGATACACCACTGTTGAGTTGGTGTACTTTCTGGGACACTGTCAAGGCATTGGGTGACTGCAGAATGGAGCAAATATGTTTCTACTGCATGCCTTGTTGAGCCATGTACAGGAAGGGTAGGGGTGGTAAGAAAAATGTTTAGCTGAGTCCTTAATGTGTGGGGAACACCCCTTGTGTATTTTTGTAATATCTGGGACTCTATCAAGTGTCACAGAATGAATAGGGTGACTGCAGATGTGCTTCCACTTCATGCCTTGTTGACACATTTACAGGAAGGGAAGGGGGGGTTAGAAAAATGTTAAGCTGAGTCCCCTCTAGTGAAACATGTGTGTGGTTCACCAATGTTGAGTTGGTGTAATTTCTGGGACACTGTCAAGTGTCACAGAATGCATTGGGTGACTGCAGAATGGAGCAAATGTGTTTCCACTGCATGCCTTGTTGGGCCATGTACAGGAAGAATAGGGGTGGTTAGAAAAATGTATAGCTGAGTCCCCACTAGTGAGACATGTGTGAGGAACACCCCTGATGTATTTTTGTAATTTCTGGGACACTATCAAGTGTCACAGAATGCATAGGGTGACGGCAGATGTGCTTCCTCTGCATGCCTTGTTGACACATTTACAGGAGAGGTAAGGGTGGTTAGAAAAATGTTTAGCTGAGTCCCCACTAATGAGACATGTGTGGGGAACACCGCTGATGTATGTTTGTAATTTCTGGGACTCTATCACTGCAGATGGAGCGAATGTGCTTCCACTGCATGCCATGTTGACACATGTATAGGGAGGGTATGGGTGAATAGAAAATGGTTTAGCTGAGTCCCCAGTAGTGAAACATGTGTGTGGTACATCAGTGTTGAGTTGGTGTAATTTCTGGGACACTGTAAAGTGTCACAGAATGCATTGGGTGACAGCAGAATGGAGCAAATGTGTTTCCACTGCATGCCTTGTTGACACATGTATAGGGAGGGTAGGGGTGGTTAAAAAATGTTTAGTTGAGTCCCCACTAGTAAGACAAGTGTGTGATACACCACTGTTGAGTTGGTGTACTTTCTGGGACACTGTCAAGGCATTGGGTGACTGCAGAATGGAGCAAATGTGTTTCCACTGCATGCCTTGTTGAGCCATGTAAAGGGTGATTTGAAAAATGTTTAGCTGAGTCCCCACTAGTGAGACATGTGTGGGGAAGACCCCTGGGTGTTTTTGTAATTTCTAGGACTTTATCAAGTGTCACAGAATGCATAGGGTGTCTGCAGATTGAGCGAATGTGCTTCCACTACAGACCTTGTTGTCACATGTATAGGAAGGTAGGGGTTGTTTGAATAATGCTTAACTGAGTCCTCACTAGTGAGACATGTGTTTGGTACACCCCTATTGAGTTGGTGTAATTTCTGGGTCACTATCAAGTGTCACAGAATGCATTGGGTGACTGCAGAATGGAGTGAATGTGTTTCCATTGCATGCCTTGTTGACACATGTACAGGAAGGGTAGGGGTGGTAAGAAAAATGTTTAGCTGAGACCTTAATGTGTGGGGAACAGCCCTTGTGTATTTTTGTAATTTCTGGGACTCTATCAAGTGTCGCAGAATGCATTGGGTGACTGGAGATGTGCTTCCACTGCATGCCTTGTTGACACATTTACAGGAAGGGTAGGGATGGTTATAAAAATGTTTAGCTGAGTCCCCACTAATGAGACATGTGTGGGCAACACCATTGATGTTTGTTTGTAATTTCTGGGACTCTATCAAGTGTCACAGAATGCATAGGGTGACTGCAGATGGAGCGAATGTGCTTCCACTACAGACCTTGTTGACATATGTATAGGAATGGTAGGGGTTGTTTGAAAAATGCTTAACTGAGTCCTCACTAGTGAGACATGTGTTTGTTACACACTTGTTGAGTTGGTGTAATTTCTGGGTCACTATCAAGTGTCATAGAATGCATTGGGTGACTGCTGAATGGAGTGAATGTGTTTCCACTGCATGCTTTGTTGACACATCTACATAAAGGGAAAAGTACAGAACCAGTTCAGCACTGCAGCTGCACGGGTGCATGTAATCACATAGAGCAGAACATTATTGATCATAGACGGTATGTTGTACATGAATAAGTAATCATCAGTTCAGAATGTAAGCCCCGCGCATTTGTTTCCTGTTACAGACAGTATTCAGAGAAAATAGCGTCACTTCGAGCAGAACCAGCCCAACAACATGCAACTCGCTGAAACAGCTCGCACTGTAACGTCCCACCAGGCTAAGGTACGTGTGCCTCACGGGAGCTAGAGCCTAATAGGGATCCCAATGGTGTACACATAAGAGGGGTCCCAATGGTGTACACATAAGAGGGGTCCCAATGGTGTACACATAAGAGGGGTCCCAATGGTGCACACATAAGAGGGGTCCCAATGGTGGACACATAAGAGAGGTCCTGTTCGCGCACACATTAAAAGTTTTAATGGTGTACACAAAAGGGGGGTCCCACTGTTGTGTGGTCCCTATAGTGTAAACATTAGAGGGGTCCCAATGGTACACAAAATGGGGTCCCAATGGTGATATACATGTACATTGTAGGTCACTCTGCAAACTAAATGAGGGATATCTTTACCCATTCTTACTACCAGCTATGCAGAGAGCTTCCTCTCCATTTGGTCACGTGTCTCTAAATTGCTGCTAAATTGATAGGTAAAATTTTTTGCCTTACACTTACAAGTATGTCCCATGTGACACACACTGCCTTTTCTTTCACTACCAGTAAGGCATTTAGATGCCTCACTTGGGACTTCTCATAAATTTGCACCATTGGTACCCCTCTTATTTGTAATGACTTTGTTATCTTGTAATTTGGCGGTGGAAAAAGTATAAGGTGAGTATGGAGGCAGAGTAGCAGAACAGATTGGAGACAGAGAGATGTGGGAGATGTGTGAAAAATGAATGCATCAATGAATGAAGATATTCCTTCCTGTATATTTATACATGAGTGGTTTACATGTGTGTGTATGTGTGTGTGTTTGTGTTTTCTTAAGACTAGTATTTTGTTTCTACTCAGTCTTCACGCTTCATGTGTGCTGGCACAGTTGTTACTTGCAAGCTAAAGAGGCAAACATTGAGAATTTGGAGAGGTAAATTTAAAAAGAAACAAGACTTCTGGTAAAGGTATGTCTCCTCAAGTACATAAGTATGTGTCTGCATGTCTTTATGTTCTCCACACTAGGACCGTGCTTCTTTGGATGAAGTAACAACTGGAGATACCGATTAATCCTTTCCTACTGCATAATGGAAATTTGTCTTAGTGACATGACTATCTGTTTTTGTTTTGTGTAGTGTATTTATTGCAAATATCAATTTTTAGAAGCTTGATGAGGTAATATGTATCGTGTGTACAAGAAAGCATAGGAGTGTGTGTGTGTGTGTGTGTGTGTGTGTGTGTGTGTGTGTGTGTGTGTGTGTGTGTGTGTGTGTGTGTGTGTGTGTGTGTGTGTGTGTGTGTGTGTGTGTGTGTGTGTGTGTGTGTGTGTGTGTGTGTGTGTGTGTGTGTGTGTGTGTGTGTGTGTGTGTAGCTATTTCGCTATTAATCAACTAAACTCATGGTCCAGGAAACAGATCTGCCACCCTCTGTTTTGGAAGCTGAGAGACCTCTTTTCAACTGCCTAAAATAGGTACCTTTCTCTCTATCACTGAGGCAGATGACACAGTGGAACCTTTCTGTAACTGAGACTTCTGTGCAACAGAGGAATTACTCCCCACTGCTTGTGCAACCATAGGACCTTTATCTGTGCATGTTGGACAGAGGAACCTTTCTTTCTGCTTTCATGAATATGTGTGAGATAGGATGAGTAGGAGGATTGTGGGAGGTTGCAGGTGTCATAATCAATGCAAATTATTCATAGAGGTCATGGGGAGGTGTTTTAAGCCCCTCCTCTTACTGCACTACTAGACATCAAAGGAATACAGAAACATAACATTCTGTTTGCTTTCTCATGCTCCTATTGGCCTGCAGGTACATGTGATACAGTTCATAAGGTCAGATACTCCCAAGAAAAGGCTCTTCTACACCACACACATGCACTCCCAAAGGATACATGTAACAGCCAGCAACTTCAGCAACTTCATTCGTTCACGCTCCTATCCCATCCTCACCATACATCTATCTGTCACCTTTCTACAACTTTATCTCCCGGTCTCCCATCTCCCTATGCTAAAAAACTACATTTAGGTCTGGTGAGTTATTCTATGCTCCCATGCACGTGATCACACAAGTGTGTGTGCAGTTAACCTAACCATGTTCTCACAATTACACAAATAAAAAAGATACTGTTAAAAATAGGCTGAATTTTAAAATCACAGTCTCACATATTTACATGTACATATGCAAACACACACAATAATACATTGACACTAATACATAAGATAATATGGTACCTATGTTAATATCCTCCATCAGATTGAATACATTTTGATGTAGGACTGAAAAGCAATAAACCTCAATATCACGTGCCTTTGAGAAAGTACAGGAAATAAGGATCAATTAGCTGTAGTGCATTTTGGTGGGAACCAATAGAAACACTCCACTGTGATTGGGCGGGAACCAATAGAATCACTCCAGCACTGTGATTGGCGGGAACCAATAGAATTGCTCCACTGCACTATAAAAGCACTGCAGGAAAAAAAACTACATACTGAAATCATTTTGTACAGCATGTCTGGAGCAAAGCTTACAAAGGATCAGAGAGTGACTATTGTGATGCTTTATGCAGAAACGAGAAATGCAAGTGAAACAGTTAGACAGTTCAAGGTGAAGTGTCCTGGACATGGCACTCTAAGCCCATCCACTGTGCTATGGACAGTGAAACGATTCTATGACACTGGTGGCACAGATGATCGTAAGCGTTCAGGGAGGAGGAGAAGTGGAAGAAGTCCAGTCAACATACAGGCTATAGATAGGAAAATCAATGATGACCCTGAGTTATCATTGAGGCGAATATCATGTGCCACAGATATACCATATAGCACAGTACGAACAATTGTCAGAAAAGACTTGAAGGTGAAAGCTTGCAGGAGCAGAATGGTTCAGGAACTGAAAGAAGGAGACCACGAGAAAAGAGTGGAATGGGCAGAGGAATGGTTGGAGAAGGTCGAGTACAACAATGAATATGAGGAGAATATTTTGTGGACGGATGAGGCAATATTTAAATTAAATGGTAAAGTAAACATCCATAATGCAATCACATGGGCCAAAACCAATCCTCGAAAAACAGTTGACAGGGCATATAAAAAGGAAGGCATCATGGTCTGGTGTGGACTCCCTAATGATAAAATCATAGGACCATACTTTTTTGAACAGGGCACAGTGACAGGAAAGTCATATCTAGGAATGTTAAAATGCCTTTGGCCATATCTCCAATCATCTCTTGACGAGGACAAAATTGAGGAAATAATATTTCAACAAGATGGAGCACCATCTCACTATTTTCATGAAGTCACAGAATGGCTAAACAACACCTTCGAGGGCAGATGGATGGGCCGTGGAGGGCCAATTCCATGGCCTGCAAGAAGTCCGGATTTGACACCTTTGGATTTTTGGCCCCTATTATGGGTGGAGCTCATTATAACTACATAGGATTCCACAAATGCACATAACTCCCTTCATATTTGCCTTTGTTATCATGTTATTTCTAAAAACTGTACATACAGGTCTTTACACACAAAAACACAAAATGGTAGTCATGTGACCTTGACAATTCTTTATCATGTAGTACACTTGAAGATGGAGGTAAAGGATTGGTATATCCAGTTCTTTATTCCTCCATCACTGGGGACAGTACATGGTCCAGGGCATAAAGACAAGTGCATAGAGACGTACTTGAGGCAGCACAACTCTACTCTGCAGGTACATTATGTACACCACATACCACTGATTCCTGAAATAGAAGGGGTAGCATAAGGCTCAAGCACTCAGTACTAGTGTAGAAAATGAGCACTAATGCACAAAAACTTTAGAACCTTCACTGTAAGTTAGACACAGACACCATTATCCACAATTTAGACAGTTAGACCCCTCTGTACAAAGCTGACAATTTATACCAGTCATGGTGAGAGACAACCCATTCATACCAGAGTGGCAGAGAGATCTGTATCCACACAGCAACACCTATGTAATAATGAGATAGAGAGATTTCTCTCAACCAGTCCGCACACTATCATCTTGAGACACACAAGCCACTTTTAGCAGTCAGAAAGAGAGATAAATATCTATCCGTAACAGTCTGAAACACCCCACTGTTCCTGTGACGGAGAACCAGACAGAATCCACAAACACACCACTGGTGTTCAATACCCATGTTCGACTACTGGGGACCGAGCCAGTAGGGACTCAGCTAAACAGTTTTCAAACCACCCATACCCTTCCTATAGATTTGTCAACAAGGCATGCAGTGGAAGCACATTCGAACCATTCTGCAGTCACCCTTTGCATTTTGTGAAACTTGACAGTGTCCCAGAAATTACACCAACTCAACAGTGGTGTACCACACACATGTCTCACTAGTGGGGGCTCAGCTAAACACTTTTCTAACCACTCCTACCCTTCCTGTACATGGCTCAACAAGGCATGCAGTGGAAACACATTTGCTCAATTCTGCAGTCACTCTATGCATTCTGTGGCACTTGACAGTGTCCCAGAAATTACACCAACTCAACAGTGGTGTACCACACACATGTCTCACTAGTGGGGACTCAGCGAAACATTTTTCTAACCACCCCTACCCTTCCCGTACATGGCTTAACTAGGTATGCACTGGACACACATTCGCTCCATTCTGCAGTCACTCTATGCATTCTGTGACACTTGATAGTGTCCCAGAATTTACAAAAACACACCAGAGGTCTTCCCCACACATGTCTCACTAGTGGGGACTCAGCTTAACATTTTTCTAACCCCCCCTTCCCTTCCTGTAAATGTGTCAACAAGGCATGAAGTGGAAGCACATCTGCAGTCACCCTATTCATTCTGTGACACTTGATAGAGTCCCAGATATTACAAAAATACACAAGGGGTGTTCCCCACACATTAAGGACTCAGCTAAACATTTTTCTTACCACCCCTACATGGCACAACAAGGCATGCAGTAGAAACATGTTTGCTCCATTCTGCAGTCACCCAATGCCTTGACAGTGTCCCAGAAAGTACACCAACTCAACAGTGGTGTATCACACACTTGTCTTACTAGTGGGGACTCAACTAAACATTTTTTAACCACCACGACCCTCCCTATACATGTGTCAACAAGGCATGCAGTGGAAACACATTTGCTCAATTCTGCAGTCACTCTATGCATTCTGTGGCACTTGACAGTGTCCCAGAAATTACACCAACTCAACAGTGGTGTACCACACACATGTCTCACAAGTGGGGACTCAGCTAAACATTTTTTAACCACCCCTACCCTCCCTATAAATGTGTCAACAAGGCATGCAGTGGAAGTGCATTCACTCCATCTGCAGTCATCCCATGCATTCTGTGACACTTGATAGAGTCCCAGAAATTACAAACATACACCAGGGGTCTTCCCCACACATGTCTCACTAGTGGGGACTCAGCTAAACATTTTTCTAACCACCCTTACCCTTCCTGTACATGGCTCAACAAGGCATGCGATAGAAACATATTTGCTCCATTCTGCAGTCACCCAATGCCTTGACAGTGTCCCAGAAAGTACACCAACTCAACAGTGGTGTATCACACACTTTTCTTACTAGTGGGGACTCAACTAAACATTTTTCTAACCACCCCTACCCTCTCTATACATGTGTCAACAAGGCATGCTGTGGAAGAACATCTGCAGTCACCGTACGCATTCTGTGACACTTGATAGTGTCCCAGAAATTACAAAAATACACCAGGGGTGTTCCCCACACATGTCTCACTAGTGGGGACTCAGCTAAACACTTTTCTAACCACCCCTACCCTTCCTGTACATGGCTCAACAAGGCATGCAGTAGAAACACATTTGCTCAATTCTGCAGTCACTCTGTGCATTCTGTGGCACTTGACAGTGTCCCAGAAATTACACCAACTCAACAGTGGTGTACCACACACATGTTTCACTAGTGGGGACTCAGCTAAACACTTTTCTAACCACCCCTACCCTTCCTGTACATGGCTCAACAAGGCATGCAGTAGAAACACATTTGCTCAATTCTGCAGTCACTCTGTGCATTCTGTGGCACTTGACAGTGTCCCAGAAATTACACCAACTCAACAGTGGTGTACCACACACATGTCTCACTAGTGGGGTATCAGCTAATCATTTTTTTAACCACCCCTAACCTTCCTGTACATGGCTCAACAAGGCATGCAGTGGAAGCACATCTGCAGTCAACCTACGCATTCTTGACACTTGATAGAGTCCCAGAATTTACAAAAATACACCAGGGGTCTTCCCCACACATGTCTCACTAGTGTGGACTCAGCTAAACATTTTTCAAACAACCACTACCCTTCCTGTAAATGTGTCAACAGAGTATGCAGTGGAAACACATCTACAGTCACCCAATGCATTCTGTGACACTTGACAGTGTCCCAGAAATTACACCAACTCAACATTGGTGTACCACACACATGTTTCACTAGTGGGGACTCAGCTAAACATTTTTCTATTCACCCCTACCCTCCCTATACATGTGTCAACATGGCATGCAGTAGAAACATATTTGCTCCATTCTGCAGTCACCCAATGCCTTGACAGTGTCCCAGAAAGTACACCAACTCAACAGTGGTGTATCACACACTTGTCTTACTAGTGGGGACTCAACTAAACATTTTTTAACCACCCCTACCCTCCCTATACATGTGTCAACAAGGCATGCAGTGGAAGTGCATTCACTCCATGTGCAGTCATCCTATGCATTCTGTGACACTTGATAGAGTCCCAGAAATTTCAAACATACACCAGGGGTCTTCCCCACACATGTCTCACTAGTGGGGACTCAGCTAAACATTTTTCTAATCACCCCTACCCTTCCTGTACATGGCTCAACAAGGCATGCGATAGAAACATATTTGCTCCATTCTGCAGTCACCCAATGCCTTGACAGTGTCCCAGAAAGTACACCAACTCAACAGTGGTGTATCACACACTTGTCTTACTAGTGGGGACTCAACTAAACATTTTTCTAACCACCCCTACCCTCTCTATACATGTGTCAACAAGGCATGCTGTGGAAGAACATCTGCAGTCACCGTATGCATTCTGTGACACTTGATAGTGTCCCAGAAATTACAAAAATACACCAGGGGTGTTCCCCACACATGTCTCACTAGTGGGGACTCAGCTAAACACTTTTCTAACCACCCCTACCCTTCCTGTACATGGCTCAACAAGGCATGCAGTAGAAACACATTTGCTCAATTCTGCAGTCACTCTGTGCATTCTGTGGCACTTGACAGTGTCCCAGAAATTACACCAACTCAACAGTGGTGTACCACACACATGTTTCACTAGTGGGGACACAGCTAAACATTTTCTAACCACCCCTAACCTTCCTGTACATGGCTCAACAAGGCATCCAGTGGAAACACATTTGCTCCATTCTGCAGTCACCCAATGCATTATGTGACACTTGACAGTGTCATAGAAATTACACCAACTCAACATTGGTGTACCACACACATGTTTCACTAGTGGGGATTCAGCTAAACATTTTTCTATTCACCCCTACCCTCCCTATACATGTGTCAACATGGCATGCAGTGGAAGCACATTCGCTCCATCTGCAGTCAACCTATGCATTCTGTGACACTTGATAGAGTCTCAGAAATTACAAACATACACCAGGGGTGTTAATCACACATGTTTCACTAGTGGGGACTCAGCTAAACATTTTTCTAACCACCCCTACCCTTCCTGTAAATGTGTCAACAAGGCATGCAGTGGAAGCACATCTGCAGTCACCCAATGCATTCTGTGACACTTGAAAGTGTCCCAGAAATTACAAAAATACACCAGGGGTGTTCCCCACACATGTCTCACTAGTGGGGACTCAGCTAAACATTTTTCTAACCACCCCTAACCTTCCTGTACATGGCTCAACAAGGCATCCAGTGGAAACACATTTGCTCCATTCTGCAGTCACCCAATGCTTTATGTGACACTTGACAGTGTCCCAGAAATTACACCAATTCAACAGTGGTGTACCACACACATGTCTCACTAGTGGGGACTCAGCTAAACATTTTCTAACCACCCCTACCCTCCTATACATGTGTCAACAAGGTATGCAGTGGAAGCACATGCGCTCCATCTGCAGTCACCCAATGCATTATGTGACACTTGACAGTGTCCCAGAAATTACACCAAAAATACACCATGGGTGTTCCCCACACATTTCTCACTAGTGAGGTATCAGCTAAGAATTTTTCTAACCACCCCTACCATTCCTGTAGACATGTCAACAAGGCATACAGTGGAAGCACATTCGCTCCATCTGCAGTCACCCTATGCACATTCTGTGACAATGGACACTGTCCTACCTAAGAGATAGAGACCCTCTTATTTCCTTTGATGTCCAGACCATTGGGACCCCTCTAATGGGTGAACCATTGGAACCCCCTTTAATGTCATTGGGTCATCTCTTAATTAATAATGTGTGCACCATTGGGAGTCTTCTTTGGCTCTTGCTCCCCTGAGGCACACGTACCTTAGCGTGGTGGGACGTTACAGTGCGAGCTGTTTCAGCGAGTTGCATGTTGTTGGGTTGGTTCTGCTCGAAACGACGCTGTTTTCTCAGAATACTGTCTGTAACAGGAAACGAATGCGCCGTGCGTAGTACGTAGGCTTACATTCTGAACCGATGCTTACCTATTCGCGTATACCATAGCGTCTTTGATGAATCACGTTCTGCTCTACGTGGTTACATGCACCCGTGTAGCTGCAGTGCTGAACGCGCGTACTTGCCGGATCGATGGATCGAATTGAAATGATGCCCACCGAGTTTGGTTTGTTATTAAAACCGTTACTGCTGTTACAAACGGCGCGGTATGGGATGATTTGGGTTCTATAAAGATGCTGTGTTTTTAAAGCACTGAAGCACTGCCTGGGAAACAACTTATTTAACGGCTTGGGGTCATTGATGGTAAAAACACTGGGTTTTACAATATTTGCTCCTGCATCTGCATGGGCCACGATGACTATTCGGATAGGTGAATGCAAAGTGCCCGCAATATGATGTTGCAGAGATGCAAAGTTTAGGAGGGTGGGGCTGTGTTGTGGCAATGTATCACGTGAATGCGATAATTATTCAATTATGTTCACGTGAGGAACTCTCGTTCTCGGACCTAACATTATTTTATATGGATACCGCGCATGCGTAGGCGCTGCCTAACTTCAACAGCTTTAAACTCTGCTTCCAAAACACGAATCAATGCAATTGTTAGTTCCACAATTAGAGTATGACTTTCTCTACGGGTCTAATAATTCAAACTCTGCTTTTCACAAGTCCAATTAACGGAAATTAATAAATTCCGTTTTAAACATTTGGCTTCGTTAGGCACCAGGCAAGATGGTAAACTGTTTATTGGCACGATTATTGGATGCTCCTTTGCATAGATTTACCGCGATATTGGTGATTTATATGCTATAGCTTGACTTTGAGTGGGGGTTTTCCCGCAAAAACCTTAGATAAGGTAGATCACGTGATAAGTAATATTAATAGCTATAAAAATTAATTTTTACACACTCTCTGGGGGTTGTTGCTTGTTGATCAATGCATTGGCATGTATTAAATAAACTTAATAATAACTTTTAATAACTACATATTAATAGCTTTAAGTTAGTCATTGGCATGATTTTTACTTCAAACAGCATAATTTTACAATGTTCAGTTCTGGAGTTATAGCAATTCAAACATTTTGCGCGACTTTTGGATCACCCTGTACATGTACAGTAATTGCATGAGTGACATGCAAACATTATTTGATACATGTAATTTACATGCACAAGATATACCATGTAGATAATTATATCACTATTATACACATCTGGCACCCAAAGAGTTAATAATAATTACTGTTTAAATTACCATGTTTCGTTAACTTGGCGCGGCACGACTGTTTAACGTTTGCGACTAACAATTAGATGTACACCGTAAATCGCAAGGAAATATATGTATACGTGCAAGCCTCATTATAAATACTGTACCTTTAGCGAGCCATATCGTGCTCATTTTAAGTCCAACATACGAGAAAATACTTCCCTCGCTAACCCTATGCATGTAGTTACAAACAGACCACATACGCAATCGGTTTGTTACGTTTCCTATAAACGCGCAGCTGATTTTAGCACCAATCTTTGATCGTGTCACAGCTAGGGGAGGGGTTACTTCAGGTCGATGCCATAGAGAAGAGGCTTATACGTATTCAGAAAAGCCATTGGAAGCTTGCCATATTGGTTTTTCCCAACACATGCAGTACGCTTCTGTATCTTATGAATAATCTGTGCGGCTCGTTAGTATCCGACCACATAGGCTCAATGGATCACCACACAGAGAAGATTCAAAAGCGTGCAGAGTATCTGTGAACCTGTTGGTAGTTATGTACAGAGAAAGTGAAAAGGGCATTTTACCCATGCTCTGATTTTGCAGCATAGCTCTTTTCTGTATTCAGTACTACATGTCCCCCACCCTTCATCAAACAAACTCAAGATCATGCACCTTCTTGTATACAAGAGGCCCACCATTATCTTTCAATGGACAGCACATGCAGAAGAGGGATGCACGGTATTGTAGAAATGTACATGCATGCATACCTGAAAGTACACCTATAGGCTATAGATCTGCCTTCTAAAGAGGAAAGGAAATTAAAAATCAGATCCACATTCAATTAAGAGGCGGTTTCAGATGTACAATTGCTCACATGTAGCTGTAATGCTGCAATTAAATTGCTGGATTATAGGAACTGCACAACCACAGATACAAATCAGCAGATGTTCCAATTGATAACCCAACATCTCTTGGACCAGCTGCATTGCCCAATCTCCTCTAGGAGCTCTCATGCAGGGCACCTCTATGTACCACTTGCACAGTGAAATGGTTCATGGAGTTCACGTGGGCGTGTGTAGAGGTGAAGTGTGTCCACGTGTGTAGAAGTGGTGTGTCCACGTGTGTAGAAGTGGTGCGTCCACGTGTGTAGAAGTGGTGTGTCAACGTGTGTAGAAGTGGTGTGTCCACGTGTGTAGAAGTGGTGTGTCCACGTGTATTAAAGTGGTGTGTCCACGTGTGTAGAAGTGGTGTGTCCACGTGTGTAGAAGTGGTGTGTCCACGTGTATTAAAGTGGTGTGTCCACGTGTGTAGAAGTGGTGTGTCCACGTGTGTAGAAGTAAAGTGTGTCCATGTGTGTAGAAGTGTCCACATGTGTAGAAGTGGTGTGTCCACGTGTGTGAAAATAAAGTGTGCCCATGTGTGTAGAAGTGAAGTGTGTCCACGTGTGTAGAGGTAAGAGTCCATGTGCATGTGTAGAGGTGAAGTGTCCACATGTGCAGAGGTGAAGTGTTCATGTTGCTGCACACAGTTGAAGCCAGCAGAACTTAAGCCAGTACCTCAGCTGACTGCTGAAGGACGTAATGGTCCGGGGGGGGGGGGGGGGGGGGGGGGGAATATGAATACAGGGGTTCCCCCTTTGCTAAAGCTAAATCTAATTCAATAATGCGATGTCAACGCAAGCTTACTAAGGCCCCCCCACCCGCCCAACAATATGGGAGGGGAACCCATACTCATGTACATGTACATGATATGTATGCAATGATGTACATGTACATGTACATAAGATTTCAGTTTGATTTACTGTACATGTACATGTAAGAGTTACAAATTCCATTTTAGATCATAGTGAGACTGTGGCGACATTTCATGATGAGTTTGTTGTACCTGTAAATACAATGTATAATTGGTCTTCATGAAGTGCGGTGTACTTACATGTATACAGTGTACATTTATAAACTCAACAAGGAACACAGTACGTACACGTTGTGTATATCATTTTAAAAATACTTGTACATGTAAGCTGTTACACCATTGTGCAAAATAAATGCCAAATTCTCAAGTGTACAAATTCATACACACATTAATACAACAACTGTGGCTTACATATGTACTTGTGCGCATGCAGGCACATACACATGTACGAGTTACATGTACATATATCTGCATGTTCAACTACATGTGCAACTACAAGTGTCCCCCTGGCCCCCCTGTACCTGTTTGCTTCCAAATCTCGGGTCCAGTCGTCTCAATGTGAGCTTGCCTGTTAGCAATATTGTCAAACTGGTTTGTCCAGATTGCATTCTATCAGGCCTTCTAGCCTACACATGTACATGTATAAATTTCCCTCAGCCACAGAAACGATTCATTACAAAATCACATGACTTATAATATATGTACATAGGGATCCCACCCATCCAATTGTTCCCTAAGACATTGCCGGGATGAGACCTAGAAAGGTCAGGGCTAAGTGCACTTCCTGCTTCAATCACCACTCCAAGGTTTGCCTTATGGCAATATATACAAACACATCATGCAGCTGCATGGTTATGCCGGAGTACCGCGTCACCACCCCAACTGCAAGACAATGCATGGTGCCCCAGGGGGTCCAAAGCTATTTCAGGACACAGTAGACAGCAGGAAGCTCTTGTGGTTTCTAAACCAAGCCACCATGAAATAGCTGTGCGGAATTCGCTAGGATCAAAATGCAGGCCATTATGCATGCATTATTATTACACTACACATATAACACACACATATATGGTCATGAGGGCAGGAGCTCCCTTGCCAAGATGGCACCGGCAATGGATTTGACCAAAGTCAAGTTCAGCCTGCCGTCAATGTCTGCCAATTAAGATGGAAGGTTTGTGTTTGGGAGAGGACATGCTGATGGTAGGTGGGATGCCAACCTGGTAAAGGTGAGTTACCCAATCGCAGGACGTCTTGACAGCCTTTGGAATACATGTCCACCCCAACTCCTGACATTTGGGACCATTAGTTAGTATCTTGTGGGTCTCTGCAGCCGCAGATGCTGCACCAGACATTCCGATAGAATCCATCAATATGGCTGGGCAGAGAGGTGATGTTACTGAGACATCAAATGCTGCAGGCCTGCTGCCCCTGTCCTACAAATGCAGCTACATGTATGAGCACATCTGCAGGTCTGGAGTGGCTGTGATTCCTTGTAAGACCATGGCCCTTCTCTACGCTAACACCCAAATGGACTAATCTGTGCCTGCAGGTAACAGCATGGTGACCCATGGAATCAAGGGCAACATCTGGGCAAAAGGGGCACACATTCCCACCAACACCTACACCTAGCCACTACCTTGATTCACTGCAGTGTGGAACTCATTGCACTCCATGTGTATGCCTAAGCCCATGGAAGGGACCACTGGCAACTATGAAGCTGCATGAGGGGCGAAGTCAGGCTTTATTATGCTTTCAACAAAGATTTGAACTGATCCTCATCAATTCTGCTGGACAGCTCTCTCTCAAGAGTGGAATAAGCAGGGGCAGACTCAGCCGTGAATATGTGCATGGTGTGAGGAAACATTGGAGTTATAGTCTATGATATGGCTGCCTTCTGAAGGTGGTGATTGTTGGAAAGGCCCAGGCCTGATGAGGAAAATGAGGCAATGAAGGCAACAGCAGCATGGCAAGAGAGAGAAGGAAAGCATAAGGCCCTCGAACATTAAACCAATCAGAAACTTCAATGCTACCCCGTCCTATGTTTCAACATTCAGTGGGCGAGGGCTGAAGATGTTTTCATTTTTCTTTTTTTTTTTCTTAACCCATACACTAATCCTTATAAGTGATAGCTGGTGCTAGTGTTTGGGCCACTAAGCTTTGGAAATACAAAGCAAATGGTACCGCCATTGGCCAGGGGACTGAGGCTTGTTGCGTCTATAGGCTTGGCATCACCTCCAACAAATCGAAGTCTCTGTGGTACTATAGGATATATATGAGTGGCTTAATTTGGTGCTTATATCCACAAGCCAATGCGGCAGCTATCCGTTGTACATGTAGAACCCACTTGCTCACGAAATATGTTCTGTACGTAAACATGTTATTTGTATATGTATCAGATGTATGAATAATAATGTGTACTTGGTTACCCGTTTCAGCACAGTGAAGTGATACGTAGCATGTCAATTGATCATGAATTGTTTGGGATAACAATGCAACAAGTTAAAGTGTAGCAACAACACATCTATAGACGCACTGCTGATCATGGGATGTACATGTATTATTGTATATACACGTGTCGTGTATATAAATGACCATTCACTGTTTCACACGATCAGTCCAGCTTTGAATATTTCAAGTAAAAGGACGATGAAGACAGCAACCGCAGTGATCGCCTTCGCCCTATCTGTTTTTGGCTGTGCTCAGGCCTACACATACACCGGATATGGTAAATTCGGATCATGTACCATATATGCATGCAATATTATTGGCAGTCATTAAATCTCACGATGCTTTCTTGCTAGGACACATCCAGGGATGCTGCCCAATTGTCGTACCGTTGGGAGGCTACAAAGGATCAGTCATCGGTCCCGTTTCCGGTCACCGTGGTAACGCGGCTATCATTGTTGACTTTGGAACGTGCACTGCCCAGCCGGCCGGAGGCTTTGAGTGAGCAACATGACGGCACGTGTATGCAATGATATAACACTAATGCATGATCTACTCTCCCACTTCAGATGGTATGTGAGCTGGGGAGATGGTACCAGCAGTTACCAGCACGTCGATACCTTGGGTCCGTTCCAAGCCACCCACCAGTACGCCGATGCTCCGGGGACCTACTCCATCACTGCTCAGTACTGCAGCACTCCACCTAATGGCCAGCGATGCTGCGATGAAGTCCATTGCCAGATCTCTTTCCCTGCTTATTAATTTTGTAAACTGGCGTGTTAAGAGGTCATGAACGTATAAACATGTCGTATTCAGTGAAGGTGTTTAGGCTCGAGAACGTCATATATATTATATGGCATTGCGCGATCAGTATTGAGGGCACATTTACTATTAATTATTATTATTTTTAATTGTCGTTGCATACACATATCTAGATATCTACATGTAAATGAAGACAATAACTATACCCTTAATTACCGGCATACTCACACCTACTGCAAACTTAAATAACTGATAAAAGAAAACAAATAATAAACATTTTTAGCCCTCGCCCACTGATACCTAGCACGGGAATGCAAGGCTCTGGCATTGCAGTGAACTAAGGTGAGATCAGTCACTGATAGATGCTTGCAATGGCCTTTGACTTGCTGCACTGCAACTGCAAAGCCAGACCGGCAGCTAGCCGAGGAATGCATGGAACCCTGAGCTTCTACACCCCCAACAACCATAGGTCTCTACTGCCATGGTATGCAGACCCAGCCCAACTTTGTGCACTTGGGATTATTGGCATTGTGCTTGCGCACTTCAGCCTTTCCAGCTGCTGACCCACTTCAGGCTCCCGCTTCATTCAATGTAGTGGAGTAAAGCAGAGAGACCACTGTTAAGTCCAAAGCAGCTGGCTTCCCAATCATCCAGTTGGGCACTAGAATGTCCACTGGCCTACTGAGTGAACTGTCACCCCGGCCCAGACCCATGACCTACCTCAAGCTGACCACCCATGCAGCTGAGCCCTATGACAAAACTGGGCAAAAACATCTCTCAAGCTGGTGTGGTGCAAAACAACATTCCCACCCCCTTTGCACATCACAGCATGATGCCCAAGAGGATCCAGCTGGTGGTCAGGCAGTTAGGACAATGTAGCTGTGATGATGCGTCCATCCCAAGCCACCATTTTAAGGAACCTGGAACTCATCTGGCTCCAAGTGAAGATTAAGACCCCTTGACGGAACGGCTAGCCAAGAGGAAGCATGACACGATGTGACTGATAGTACACTTGCCCGGGTGGAGATGAGGCACAGCTGGTCAAATTGATGGTCAGCAATTCTGATCGACAAGTCAGTCTTTTTTGACTTAGACAAGACTTCATAAGAGGCTTTTCAGAGGTGGAACTTGCAAGGTGAAACCAAGCTATTGAACAAGGTGACAGCTTGTAAGGTGAACTCATCCAGTGGAGCTGAACAACCTGCTTTGTTAACTGAGGCCAGATAAGCAGCCGAGCAATGTAAAGCCAACCTATGGAGGCACCCCTACTAAGGCTCAGCTGAACTTGAAGACACTCAGAGTCAGAAGCATCAATTGCAACATAATCAAAAAAGTGATGATGAACCTCTGCATCAAACAATGCGGCTAGACCTTCAGACACAAGGGCAGGTGGAGTGGAGTTAGCGTAAGCTTAGTGGATCAGCTTACAAAAGGTAGCACAATGACATAAGGGAAGGAGCGCAATTTGCGGATCTAACGAACCCACCTCCGACAGCTGGAACAGCAATTTGACTGCCTTAGCTTGCTTTTGAGCAAGGAATTCATTGAAGACATTCTTGCATGCTACAAAATCATCTTCCTTCAAGTCATGAGTGATCCATAATACACCGGCGTAGACAATGCACCAACTTTTCCATGCACTCCTGCTGGACAAGCCACATCAAGATAAAATGGGCCAAAAACCTTGGATGCCTTGACTCTAGACATGATACAGAGACATTTTACAGTTTGTGAGTGAGCCACCAGCTGTTTACCTCAGCCCTGAGGGAAGCTCAGATGGGGATTGCCAGGTGGACTTTGACAGCATTGATATATTGATAGGTGCTGTATTCGTAGTCTTCCCATCTTCCCCTTATCACTGTCTATGGCCATCTATTTATTACTGCTCCTTATTCACTTGTCACTCTCCTAAGTGAAGTTACCTGTGATTGGGCATATTTGCTCACACACAAACTTGAATAATTGTTACAAGTTCTTAATGCCAAATTCAGTTTACTGAATTTCGTCTTTGTACATTTATCTGGTGATTTCAAGTATTATTTTCTCACAAGAGAGTAAGTGGGTTTGATGCATACAAAGATCATGCCCATTACTGGTATCAAGCCATTACGATGTTATCGTTATTGGGTGCAATGTTGTAAGACAATGAACATAAAAAAAAACCCAGCAATAAGTCACTTTTGTATAATCAACTGCTGAGGCCCCATTCCAATCTCTCTATCCACTTTTTCTCTTTTAAATGTGGTTACCTGCTAGCCTCTGGGTGCTTGAAGGATTTCTACCATGCTAATAGCAGTGGGAGAGGAACTAAGAAGGCTGTGTTAAAAAATTTGCAAAATTACAATTGGACAGGAATTATGCATGTGTTGTGAGGAACATATGTGAGTGAGTATAAGATATGGTATGGCAATGGTAGCAATGAGGTCTAAGCAGCAGGTGACTCCCCTATCAGGACATCAGGAGGATGGGTGTAGTTATGGTCAGGGGTGATGCCATTGTGTCCATTACAACTAACATGACAACAAAAGAATTTACGTTTTGTGCTGTTTTTCTCTCGCAAAACAAAACTCTGCCACTTGCATACAGGTCTACATCCCTCACATTCTTCCTAAGGGAATGTACATCCCCTCCCACATACATTTATTAGCACATACAAGTACATTACATCTGTTTATTGATGCACCAACATCTCTTAATTATCATCAATGGACATCTCACATCATTTCCACTACTCTTCACATCAATATCAGGAGTGGAAAGGAGATGTTCTATACAAGTAGTATGACCTTCAAAAACAGCGAGGTGTAATGGAGTATAACCACGCTGGAGTGGGTACAGTAGTTCAGTGAACATTTTTAATGTGGTCATCATTTTGGCCTTTCAAAGAAATATATTTAATATTAGGAGTGGCTAGTAATAAATATGAATATTCAATGTACTTTGTAATTCACACATTTAGAAAACTAAATGTGCTTTTCATCCCACATTGGTGAAAGTCATTACCTCTCCCCCATCTCTAACACTAAAAATCACTCCCTGGTGAGGATTTACATGTACATGTATATGTTGTTATATCAAGGGGTGGAAGTGAAGAAGTATATGAGAGCATTCATAAAATACATGACATTGGAATGGGGGAGGGGTTGTCAGCCTGAGCGACGATGTATATGGGATGCATGATGAGGTGGAGGGTCCATAACAACAAAAACCATATGGCATAATTTGTGAATGCTCCCCTCTCTACTGTTGGCATTTGTGCTATGATATATTTATTGTTATGTGTTTAGCTTGTACTTCATCAAAGTCATCACATTATGTGCTGTTGTTGTCTCACAAAACAAAACTCTACCACTTGCTCAAAGGTCTACATCCCTCACACAGTACATGTACATTCCCTCCCACATCTCCTTTGGTTGTACAAGTACATGGTGTTTGTTCCTCAGCACAATAGCAACATCTCTTAGTAGTCCAAATCACTCTATCCTGAATGTTCACATCAGTACCAGGAGTGGAAATGAGATGTTCCACACAAGTAGTATGGCCTTGAATTGCAGCATTGTGTAGTGGAGTATAACAATCATACTGGAGTGGGTACAACAGTTCAGTCAACATGGTGGGTAGAATGTAAACATGTACATGGACATGGCCCTTCAAACATGAAGGTACTGTGGTGTGGGCAGAGATATCTCTAGTACAGTATTGGTATATAAGTTAGTTACAAACAGATTTATGAGAAAGCTAGTGGTACAAACGATTACGTGGTGCAGCAAAAAGGAAAAAAGATATTTGAATAATTCTATTCTTAATTAAGGAAAATACTTTATTATTTGATTTTGTTAATCCTGTATTTTTCCTCACCTCTTAGCGGTTAAAAAAAACAATTGAATGTTTTGGGTGTTGAAAATATATATACTTAAACAATCCATGAAATGCTAAAAATCTTAACAATGAAAACCATTTTTCAACCGTTTTTAGGAATTCTCCGTATATCATAGTAAAAATATAGCAAAGAATAATAGTATTTGCGTTTGTAAGCACTGTACGTAACTTTTAAAAGCATTTCTACCTGTAGAATACTTGATAGAATAAGTACAAATGCAAATATCATGATTATGTGCTACACGTTTACGGAGAAATCCTATAAACGGGTGAAAACTGGCTTTCAATGTTACGATTTTTAACATTTCATGGATTGTTTAATACCGATAGCAAGCTGCCAAAAAAGTATTATAAATTGTATGGATACCCCAGAGACCTCAGTCTCATTTAGAAAAAGTCAATTTTAATCCTTAAGTCAAACTAATTTGTCCAAATTCATACGAAGACCACGCCTCCCTCTGAAAAGCGATACTTTCCTACCGATCTCCACAGCGAGTGAGACTTAAGAGCTAAACACAACACTATAGGTACTCACCTGTATCGGGTACATACAAAAAAATTTGGTAGCTTAACTGCAAAGTATAGAGGAGTTATAGCCTTGAACATCCAACCTGACCAGGAGTTGTTTACTATGGTGCATTGTTTTGTTTACAAGTTATAATTGAATTAAAGCAAATGTACTCTGTTCAGAAGTAGATGCTGAATCTAAAAATGTAATTGGCATGATATAATTATATACCATTCATGAGATAAAATCAAAAATGTGCATTATTGCATTTTTCCCCTCTTTCGGTGAACACCACTGTATATTTAGCACACATTGTAGAATGGGATGTTGCAAATTGTTCGTGTGCTAAATATAGGACTATTTCTTTTTTCCTTATTATTAGACCCTTTTTAGACCACTATTGCCTTTGAATTTTATATACCTGCAACTTTCTAATAGTGAATGTTTTTATCTACTTGTCATGTAATGTTCTTCATTAGGATATTACTAGAAGTGAACAGAAGAATGGAACGCCATGATATACTTGTATATACATACATTGTACAGAAGTTATAGTGATTCTACACTTATAACTTAATACCATTATTATATATAAAAAGATTTAATTTAGAACTTAAAAATTGTCTGAAATGCAGGATGCACATCAATACCAGGAGTGGAAAGGAGACGTTCCACACAAGTGGTATGACCTCCCTCTGCAGCAAAGTATAATGGAGAATGACCATCCTGGAATGGGTGCAATATACAAATTTAAATTAGTAGAAACTCACTTATACTCATTTATGCAAAAAATAAGGAATATTCATTGGCTGGAAGTAGGAACTTGGAAAATAACAGTCTTACCACTATTTGTCAATTAATGTGCTTTAGTTATGTTCAGAATACATGTACATGTACTACATGTATAATGTACGGTTTATTGCAATCACTTAAATGGGAGGAGGGAGTGGCAGCCAATTTATACATCTTATCATAACGAGTCTCGTTGGTTTGTATCCCTTAGAGAGTTTTGTGCCAAAGTGCAGGAATTTGGGTGGCACTATGTCATGCAATGAGATTGCAGACATGCTAAGTAGCATTTTTAAAGTGGGCATTTACATCACAGGATGGCTTTGTGTTTAATAGAACAAGTTTAAATCTAATACAACCTTAACATATGAGCGCGTATATGAGCACTCATCTCTCTCCCTATTCAACTGAACTATTCTCATAACTGTATTATTCATGTAACATTCAATGCACTAACTTACCTTGTCCTTAATGTTCACATCAATACCAGGAGTGGATAGGAGATGTTCTACACAAGAAGTATGACCTCCCCTACCAGCAAGGTGTAATGGAGTATAACCACCCTGGAGTGGGTACAGTACTTCAGTCAACTTGGTGGGTACAATGTACATTTGTACACAAGAATAAGTGTACATGGGTCATCAACATGGCCTATTGCCTTTAGAATACACATATACACACATGTGTATATGTGAGAACTACACTTTATTTATCATCATCAAAATTGTTAATAACGACAATTGATATATATCACCATGATGTTACCAACTCACCTTATTCTTAATGTTCACATCAATATCAGGAGTGGAAAGGAGACAAGTATTATGACCTCCCACGGCTGCATAGTGTGACAGAGTATCTCCATACTGGAATGGGTACCGTACAATGTACTTGCATGTAACCCTTCAAATATGATGGAGCCTTTAGAGTATATACATATACATGTATGTACTACAAAGACAAAAAGATGATTGCAAAGCTGACCAATTTAAACATCTCATCACATTGTTTACAGCTGCTGGGATAGTTTTTGGTAAAGTCAATGTATTCATTTAAGGTCAGTGTATTTATACCTGAAAATGTATCAAATCAAATAAAGGTGCAGGTAGTGAAATTTACAGGCCTCAAACAAGGAAATTTCCCTCCATCCTTGTGTTGAAAACAGTTCCTATCTATTGTCATCATACATGTGTACATATAATTGTCATATATGTACATGTATCTCTTAACACACAGTGGACCAACTCACCAGGTCATTGATTTTCACACCAATACCAAGAGTAGAAAGGAGACGTTCCACACAAGTAGCATGACCTCCCTTTGCAGCAAGGTGTAATGGAGTATTACCATCCTGGAGTGGTTCAGTTAACATGGTGGGTTCATGGAACTTGTGGTCTTCAAAACATGAAGCCATTAATGGTGTACACATGTACATTTACGTATTTAAACAGATGTATGCTTTATGAATTAATTAACTAAGAATGAATTCATTTTAATCTCATCATAGCTGCCAGGTTTATTTTGGGCCCATCACGAACACTCCTATATCACTCCTAAATATAACTTTTCAATGATTACCTCTAACAACCACACCATTTTTGTATATTTTGGGGTCTTGGGCTAGCTGTTTGCCACTATTGTAAGGTCTGACACACTGTGAGGCTCAAAACCACGATATATTTTGGCAGGAGCAATCATATCAGTTCATACATAGAGAAGTCCTGTATTTATTCATATGTTAATTCTTGTGTTGCAGGTACCTGTTAATAGTTAATAAAAGTATTTTCCCATCTTTATGCTTAACCAATTATATAATCCCCCTTCCTTAGCAGTTGACCCATTGGGAAAAAAAATCGACAGGCACATTCTTTGTTCAACTGTAACTGTATAATGAATGAAACAAACATCCATGAACGTAACAAAAGAAATCAATTACTACAGGACTCCTTTCGTACATGTACATGTATGAACCAAATTTACATTGGTTTGATTGCTCCTGCTGATTGATATTTGGTTTTGAACATTGGAACTCACTATAATGGTTAATGCAAACATATGAAGGTAAAGAAATGGTGTGGTATGAATTATACATAACTTTGAAAAGATATTCTGAATGAAATGTACAATGCATACCAGTTTTGTAATGCTGTTGAGGCAATTTTATGGGCCATTTTTATCAAATTCTTGCTATTAATGCTTTTTTTTAAAGACGCATGCACAGAACTATTATTGTCCTACATGTATGCATCTTCATTATGCTGTTATGCTCAAGTACCATTGAGCCAAGTTACAGTACCTTATAATATTCAATGGACCAACTCACCTTATTCTTAATACCCACATCAATACCTGGAGTGGAAAAGAAACGTTCCAAACAAGTAATATGACCTCTGCTTGCAGCAAGGTGTAGTGGAGTATTACCAATCTGGAGAGGGTACAATAGTTCAGCTAATGGCGGGTACAATATAGTTCATGCAGTGCATGGTCATCAACATGGCATTTTATGGATACTATAGAATGTTCTAGATCATTACTGACCAATGGCCAAGCTATAGACTGGGGATCCTGCAATAAGTAGTAGTCTGGGGAACCTTCAAGCTTCTTGCAAGGTCTCCATACAACATGTATGGCCAAGCATGCATGTACATACATTGTACATGTACAAGAGCCGTTACACATATACTGACAGTGTACATTCAGATACATGTAAGGTATAGAGTCAATCACTATGAATTTCAAAAATATTAATTAACCTTGGAGCCTAGTCTGAAAGTTTTACAGTTCAAAATGCCCAAACCTTGAAGGTACATGTATTGGCCCTCCAACCCCTCTTGGGTCATGCATGTACATGTACTTTTTGCAAAAAAACATGGACCAACAATTCAATGTCACATCTGTCAAATGGAACAACTCACCTCAACAGCTATTCTCAGCTATGCATGGTATATCCAGTAACATGCAGTATTTACCTCATCCTTAATGTTCAAATCAATACCAGGAGTGGAAAGGAGATGTTCCACACAAGTAGTATGACCTCCCATTGCAGCAAGGACTAATGGAGCATAACCATCCTGGAGTGGGTACAATAATTCAGTCAACATGGTGGGTACGCTGTACACATGTGCATGCAAACATGGTAATCACGTGTTTGTACATGGTGGTATACTTCATGAATGAATTAATGAAGGAAAAACTCGGAAGGGTATTTAATTGCATGTACATGTACATGTGTAGCTCATCACAACTGCCAGGATGATTTTGGGATAATATATTACACAGCAGCCTTGACAAAGCCCTCAAACATGAACACTCCCCTCACTCCTTGCTATGTAACATTTCAACAATTACCTCTATTGTTATCCTATTTCGAATACCATTTCTCTATCGTAAAATGTATTTTGGGGTCTTGCAATACAGGTCTGATACCCTGTGAGGTTCAAAACTATGATATATTTCGGCAAGGGCAATCAACTCAGTAAGTACATCAAGAAGTCATTGATATGTAAGCTGTTTAAGAGTTACAGTTTAATAAAAAAGATTCTTATTTTCACACTTAATTCATGCCAATGATATAGTCACATTGAATGGGGAGCAGTTGTGCAAATATTGTAACCGGATAGTGGATGAAACAAAAATCACAAAACAAAACCAATACCAGCAGTCTGCTACAAGACTTCTCTATGTACATGTCTACAAATGAAGTTTGCATTGGTTTGATTGGTACTGCTGAGAGATATCAAAGTTTTGAACCTTGGAACACACTATAATGGTAAGGTTTAGTGCAAGCATTGAGAAATGGTGGGGTATGAAGTCTTGAAATTTTTTGAAATTTTATAGCATTTGAAACTTAGAGCATTTTCATAACATCAGGGTATAGCCTGGCCATTTTTCTCTTCATAGGACCAACTCACCATATCCTTAATGTTCACAGCAATGCCAGGAGTGGAAAGGAGGCATTCCACACAAGTAGTATGACCTCTGCTTGCAGCAAGGTGTAGTGGAGTATCACTGCGCTGAAGTGGATACAAATAACCATGGTCACCAACAGGGCCTTTCACGCACACCATAGAATGTTCATTACTGACCATTGGTCAATTAAGTACATACAAGAGCCATTAGACTTATAATGTGTATTCAGATAATAAGAGCACTGGTCACGTGATCACAAATCCCTCTTGGAGGCACAGAATGGTATGCAAGGTCTCCATAGCAGCTAATAATCGAACTCTCAAATATGGTAGGTATCAGACAATGGACTAGTCATCAGATCAAAATACCTACATGTATCATGATATCTACATTTGTACATTTGTAAAACGGTAACTGTGAGTACCCAGGAGTATTGAGGGTACTCAAGAATATGTGTTGGTTAGAGTAAAATCATTAGGTAAAGGTACATGTACGTGTAATTTTACCAAAATGTGCTTTGTCTGTGTGCTAGCCAAGCTGTGGTCCAAGGTTAATGGCTGCATGGCCCTAATGCCTAGACTTCATAGTTGGCAATAGAACACAATATTTAGTGCATGTACATGTATTATTCATTGAATAATAGTAATTCTTGCCTTGGGTACATCACTGGGCAGCCAACATACTTGTGGGTGAGCAGTACTGCAATAATCACTTCATGTAGAAATTTTTTTACAGCTCCAAATGGCTTGGGCCTTGAAGGTATTATTGGCCCTCCCACCCCTCTCTTGATTGTGCTAAGTGGTATATAATGTTTCTAATATGGACCAACAATTCAAACGCACACATCCCTTATCAGTCAAATAGAATAACTCACCTCAACATGTACTCTAACCATCCAGCTATGCATGGTATTAAGTCATTGGACCAACTCACCTCATTCTTAATGTTTACATCAATACCATGAGTGGAAAGGAGACGTTCCACACAAGTAGTATGACCATTTCCAGCAGCCAGGTGTAATGGAGTATGATAAACCTGGGATGCATGGGTACAATCGTCCAGTAAACATGGTGGGTACAATGCAACCACATGTATGCAGTACATGTACATGATGTACGTGGTCATTAACATGGCCCCTGCAAATATGATGCCACTAGGGTGTACACATGTTAAATGTACATGTACATGTATGTGGCATTAAAAAATGTAAACAGCTATTTTATCTCATCATGTCATGCACATGTACATCACAGCTGCTTGAAAAGTATAGGGGAGACTGGGGCTGGTTGTCATACAGCTTGTCACAAAGTTTATGTCTTTAAGTATTAGTGATTGAAAATAATAGTGCACATATGTAGTGCTGTTGTGTGCTCAAACACAAAATATGAGATGCACCAAGTGCAGTGCTAAGTTACAATTATAACCTTTTGATTTGTTAATCATTCACTTTCAGTATTAATGTTTATACAAAAAATGGCATACAGATTAGTTTAATATGCTACAATAATGCGTAATATGGGCTGCTGTGGTGTGCAATATTTTCCAGTTGAGCAAAAAATATGATTTTAGTGTCATGACAGGGATGGTTGTCTCAAAATTGCATGGGGTTAGTTGGCGCGTTCAAGTTGTACTGAAGATATATTCAGCTAAATGTGTTCACCACTTTCAATTACCTAAAGTGAACATCAGTGCAGCAAAACATCGCAAGAAGTGTAATGAATTGAGATCACTGAAAAAGTAGCAGACCCTATATATATATTTGTGTTTGTAGCTATACTTCACTGATTCATAGTGGTCACAACTTGAAACTGAATTTTTCAAAATATTTTGCATGGCAAGTGGAAATACAATAAACCTTATATATATATATATATAGGACTTTCAGCTGAGGTAATACAATAAATAAATAAAATCAATACATGTAAATAAATGAAGTTCAATACTGTGATAACAAAACTGGGCATGGTTATCACAATGGTAGTATAAATAATGATGTTGCTTTTAAAAATAACGTGAAATAGACAAAGTGTGCGCAGATGCATTTGATTACCACATTCAATACCATTGGGTAAAATGAAGTACATATAGGGGAGACTGCCAGCCACAGTCTCCCCTATATGGGACCAATGTGTATGTACATGTAGCCCTTAATCATAAACACTCCCTACCCACATGTTCTGGTATCATCATTGAAAACTATTCATATGTATGTATCTTATTATACATGTATATGTGTACAATAACAATAAACCAATTTACTCTGTCTTGGATGTTAACAGCAGTACCAGGAGTGGAAAGGAGATGATTCACGCAAGTAGTATGACCTCCCTTTGTAGCAAGGTGCAATGGAGTATAACCATACTGGGGATACATATGTAGTTCAGTCAACATTTCATTTTCGTTGCATGGAATTAAGCACACAACACATGTACAATAAACACTGAACTTCATTGTACTGTACCAAACAGGCTATTATTGTGGGCATGCACTTTTGAGAATACTCTTGGCAGAAAAACCAGCCTTTTCATGTTGGCAAGGCATTCCTGGTATGACCCTCAGAGAGAACAAGTGATCAGGCATATGTGATCTTGATTTCAGTAGGTACAAAATTTCATATTCAACATTGAAACCACGCTAGACTGATCCAATTCATATGCACAATACCCAATAAATGTAGGGCTGGAATTATAGGTACTGCAAATAGAGTACCTGACCTCTGCCACCACATGCACCTACACTTTGAGACTAAGTTTGATTACACACTTGCAAAATCTTCCTACACTATGTATGCAGGTGAAACCTAAAATTATACTCTCTGTCATTTTTGTTCCATGGTACATGTACATGATCAATTGTGACCAAAATTTGATTTTGCTTTGAACAACTCTATTTCCAGTAGAGCACTTTCAACAATTCACTCACCCATTAATTTCACATGCACATGTAAGTATTTAGTAACTTCGCAGCAGATTGGAAGGATGCAATGGTGAAATTTATCAACAAAAAGGCTGTTTTAAAGATGCTAATTTGTATCCAATAATTTATGTGTACCATATTGCATCATTATGTAGCTATATGTATAACTGAATTGTGTACATGTATATCTAGTCTAATAACCAGGATTGAAAACGGTAATCAATCATTTTTACTAAGGCTTAGCCCCAGAACATGCCTTTCTTGCATTCATTACATCTTAGCCACTCCTTTTATTACATTCCTATGCTAGAGTGATGAAACTGTATTTAGCTGATGTATGGAATTGGTCCATCTCCAATGCTTTACAAAGTTAATTTTGGGCTGCATGTACATGTAGGCTACTCCTGTACCTCTCTTGGGAAATGGAAATGCACGGGATTTAGGAGCTTTCACTTGTACATGTTGCTCTCAGTAGCTGAAGTACATGTAGTGTCACCCATTATATTGACCTATCAACCAAATAGAAGTCATACTGATATTATTATCCACTGATATCATTATCCACTTAGTTTAGTATCTACAATCTCATCATGGTTGCTGATTGAATGATATGTGTGTGAGCGGCAGAAGCTGCAGTAGTGCTATGCATTAATAATTAGGACCAAACGGTGTCATGGGCCGCAGTGGCAGCTACAGCTGCTATACCACTGTTTATGATAAATGTGCAATGTATAAATGTGCAATGAATAGTAGTGCAATGTATAATGGACCAACTCACCTCATTCCTAATGTTGGCATCAATACCAGGAGTGGAAAGGAGACGTTTCACACAAGCAGTATGACCTCCCTCTGCAGCAAGGTGTAATGGAGTAGTACCAGCCTGGAGTGGGTACCGATATTGTGGGTTCTTCAATGTGCATGTACATGTAGTTCATGGTTATAAACATGTTGCTGATGAAATAAAAGATCTGAGCAAATCAACTGCAACAGAAGTTAAATGCTTGTACTTGGTGATATGTGGTACTCAAACCTAATGGGTTATCAGACTGCATTACATACAGCACCAAACATGTTTGAAATTTGGAATCAAAATGGTTGTACAGTTGCAAAGATATGATGACTATTCTCCCATATCAACAGAAACATAAGACAACTCACTTTATCCTTAATGTTCACATCAATACCAGGAGTGGAAAGGAGACGTTCCACACAAGCAGAATGACCTCCCCTTGCAGCAAGGTGTAGTGGCATATAACCACCCTAGAATGGGTACAATACACGTAGTTCAGTCAACATGGTAGATATGGAGTACACCAGCAGTGTCAGTGCTATTTTTGAAGGGGGCTAACCCCATAAGGGCACCATGGGTCTGGGCTCTTACTATCTGTAATTTATTGTTTTGCAAAGTACATAAATAAGTGTACGAAGCAAAATTATGGCAAAAACAAATTGATAATTCAATTTTTCCTGGGTACATCTTGAAAAATATCTCTACCACTGTGTCATGTTTCCCAGCATGGGCAGAATGAAATTCATAACTACTAGCAAAGACAGCTGTATAGTTTCTACGATGACACAAGGTACAAATCCTAATGTAACATGTCTCTCACAGGGGCAACTAGTAATAGGAAATGTTGGGAACTAGTGGGAAATGACTCATTTTACGATCTAAATGGTTTCAACTGGAAATGATGGTGTGAGTGAAAGTACACATGCTTGGTGGATTTCTAGAGAATACATTGTTTGAATTGTAGGAGGCAATTTAACATATACAACTGATGCTATGCATGATCAACCTGTGAGGGATGATGGCTGTATTTATTGTTAGAACAGAGAACTTATTTGAGCTGACAGATCACTCGCTTAATGGTGCAGAATAATATACATGTACATGTACTTTATTGCAGTCATTGATAATAGTGATGCTTTGGTCCAGGCACTGGTTGAAGACCATTACTGGGCCTGGGCATGTGGGGAGGAGGGTGCCATACAGTGGGCACTGTCCAAAATCCCCTCCCCCCACCCCCTCCTATCGTTGCAAACACCACTGCACCACATTCACATGTACTTGATTGTGCAATGTCAACAACAGATGTTCCAATCATTATTAATAAAGGGAAGGAGGGAGAGGAGACCAATACATTTTACATGCAGATGATAACTGCTAGGATAAGTTTTGGGACCAGCATTTGATGTCAGTTTATTCAAGGTGCAGGTAGCTGACATACATGTAGCTCTCACACATAAACACTCCCCTCCCTCATGTTCTAATATGCATGTACAAGTAAACTGTTATTACACGTAGATACAATAGTATTCAGTACCCTATCCTTAATATTCACATATGTACTATATGCATATAATCAGATGCAGTTGCTTTATGAATTTATTGCAAGGAGGGAGAGGAAGTCAATTTATAATATCTCATCATAATGGTTACATGTACATTACAACTATAAAACTATTGGTTTAAAATCAATGTGCAGGTTAAATAATGTACAACGTACTCCTACTTCTTATTCTAATATTTGCACTAGAAAAAAATTTGTACCATTTCTACACCATTTTGAACAGTGTATTGCTATTTTCAGCACCTACACCTCACTTTTGCAATACATTATGGTACTGTCTGTATATGGTCCGATACTTCATTGGGTTCAACCATCATGTATCTTTCGGCTGGATATAATTGTAATTATAATTATAAAATCGAAATGTGCAGCAATGCAAATACAAGATTTCCAGCCAGAAGATACACATTTTCCTCTTGTGTGGGGATCAAACCATATTCATATCATGTATGAGGTAGCATTTATTGTGGGCATTTCTATCATGGGATGGGTTTGTGATTATAGAATGAACTTTAAAGCTAGGTAGAAAAATCGAAAATCTTATCATGACAACAGTTTTCGTAACGGTAGCATTCAATCGACCAACTAATTCACGTACCTAATACTTATTCACAGCTACTGGTTTAAATATTCATTAAAAGTCAATGTCTTCATGCATGCAAGGTGAAAATGCACATTTTGAGTCAAAAGCCCAGCTAGTATCTCTTGGTCCTTCTCTCCATACTAGAGGAGTAAGCCATCATAGCTGTATAGCCTTGACATAGCCCTCAAGCATGAAAATTCCCCTCCCAACTGATATAAATATTGTGAAAATGTTCTTATCTAGTACTTATATTACTTGAACTCACCATGTACTCAGTGATATTCACATTAATACCAGGAGTGGAGAGAATACGTTCCACACAAGTAGTATGACCTCCCATTGCAGCTAGATGTAATGGAGTACAACCATGCTGGAGTGGGTACAACAGTTCAGATATCATGGTTCATGGTTACAATGTGTATATGTACATGTAGTACATGGAACAAGTGGCCTTCCTAATATGAAACCACTAAGGGTGTATACATGTATGTCAGTATTTAAACAGATGTACGCTTCATGAGGAAGTACTCAGAAGGGAATTCATCAATCTCATTGCAACTGTTATTTTGGGACCAATATTTCTGGCAAGGTGTGGAGTGAACAACATGTACAAATGTACTGTGCTCTCATGGCAAGGTGTGGTGTGAACAGCATGCACTATGCTCTCATGGCAAGGTGTAGAGTGAATTTTATGTACTGTGCTTTCCTGGCATGATATAGCCCACAATCCCATCACTCACGTCTCAATCAAACAGTTCATACAAGCTGTATTTCCATTTTTGTGTTTTCCATTAAGGAGATACAGTTGAATAAAATACATGTACATGCCAATTCTGATGCTTAAATTGTGCTGATAATATAATCTCCCTTCCTTAGCAGTTGGTCCATTGGCAGAAAATGAGAGGGAAGTTGCACGTAAGTGCTTTGTTTAACTAATGAATGAAACAAAAATCAATAACTGCAGCATGAACCAAATTTGCAGTGATTTGATTTATTCTGCTCCAAGATTATGATACATTGTATCATGGTTTCAAACCATACTGTAATGGTGTGGTACAAAGTCTTGACAAAAAGCATCATTGAAAAGAAATGTGAATTTATGAAATGGATGCATTAATAAAATATATAAATGTAAATGTACTAATTGCAACTATGTAAACATGTGTAAATATAATTATACATGTAATACACATACTTCATGCCATGACAACTGCTGGTTTGTTAATACTAAGGTGGCAGACAGCAAAATGTATAACCTTGTCATAGCTGGCTAGCTGGCTCTCACAAGCATGAACACTCCCCTCCCTCATGTTCAGACATTATCATACATACACAATTTACTCTGCCTTGGATGCCAGGAGTACTTACAAGAATTCACTCCCCCATCAAAGTGTACATTAAACCCTCCCCCATCCATCACCCATTTACAATGTAGATAGCTCGATAGTTAAAAGAGTAATAGATGGTTTTATCACTCTAGAATACATGTAGGAAGGAGATGACCTTGGTGGAGTGTCTAAGATGATGTATCACTGGGGCTCTGCCCCAGAACCCTATACATACTCTGCATACATATAAATACAATTTCTATCATTTCAGCCACTGTATCTCAACTCAGAACATACATTTTTTTTTTTTAAATATGCAAATGCTGCTTTAAAACCTCTTTGGAGGATCATATAAGAGGCTTGAGCATGTGGGTACAACTGCTTGGTGAACAGGCCGTGGACCTTGTTTTTTGTACCTAGTGTGTGTGTTTGATACAGTACATGTATACGCATCACGGTCTGTTTTATTTATGTTCAGTACAAGTTATTGTGTATAGAACATGCACGGTACAATATTTCAAAGGTTTTGTGTACTTTTGCTTTTTTATTTAATATGATTGTACCATCGGCAATTTGGTACCTCTTGTGTGCATTAAATGCAAGCTACATATTTTGACACATACATGTAATGCGGTTATGAGTTATTGCAATTAAGGAATGCACTTACAGTGATTTCGGTTCTAAGGTGTTTCTAAAATTGCACATTAGCAAGTACACATGCCACAATGCAAATCACTTCTATTTATCTCCGTGTTTAATATGCGGGTACTGTTCTATCTATAATGCAAGTTGCTCTCATTAATGCATGATCGCTCATAACATTGAACAAAATGAGGGCAACTGATATATATTATCCACTCAGTTTAGGAATATAACAATTGAATGATATGTGTGTGAGCTACAATAGTGTTGCATGTTTATATTTTAGACCAAAAGCTGTTGTGGCAGCTACAGTATGTACAGTACCCAGTGTTGCCGCGGCTGACTAATTGGAACAAGTCCCGGACGGACGGCTGACCGGATTAGACCCCTGACGGTCACGGTTACGGCCAGCAATGGCCGGCATCAATCCTTCCCGGTCACGGCCACGGTCAACCGTTAGCAGCCTTTCCGACACGGTCACGGCCATTTCTGACCGCCAAAACCGTCAAATTTCGAGTTTGGCGGTCACGGTCGGCGGTCAACCGTCAAGGGCGGGGACTTAATTACCTGTACAAGCTTACATGTACGCGTAATCAGAAAAAGTATGCTGAACAGCTTAATTATAGGTATAAACACCTATTTTATAGGAAGGGTATATGTTTAAAGTTTAAACACAACGTATCAGCAAAACTCAGGCAAATCCATTCTCCATGTCTTGCGTTCAAGTATTAGTTTAGTTCGCTCTGGTACTGGTATACAAAAGGGGGCGTAACCGCATGTACGTGTATCTCACCTTGTCGGTTGAATTGACAGACACTCCACTTTTGATCAATCTCATCACTTCATTCGTATCACCTCTCTTCGCGGCATCTTGTATTTGAAGGGGGGATTTATCCTTCTATCAACGAAAACATGGACCATACAATACGGTACTATTAGAAACCTTCATTTCACAATAATTGTATCCGGTACGTGTTACAGACTAGTGGGATGGTGACAGTGTCGTACCCACTCGCCTCTTACTACAAGTTACCGGACATTGTATAGGCCTACACGCGCGTATAAACTGATTATTTGTTATGATTGCCATACCTGTTGTGGAATAGCCATATTTTAAACAACGCTGAGTACAGCTCAGCTTGCTGCTACCTACTAACTTAAGCAACAGGTGAGTTAGAGCTAGGGTCCTGCGGGGGAGGGTCCATAAAGGAGGAGTCGCCACGTAAATAGTGGCGCAGGGCGATGCGCAAATTCCCGGCCTGGCCGTACATGTATAAAGCGCTTGGATCTAACCGGAAATCACGTGAGCTCAACATCTTTACAATGGTGCAGTTTTGTGAGCTCTTTGGATTCTCGCACAGACTTTTTGGCTACCTTGTTTTTACGTTGTAAAAACGGGCAGATCAAGTGCTTCTTAATACATGTACATGTACAACTGATGTACGTTTGTGCCATTATTAGGTACTTTAATAAATTGCGTATGCGTAGGCGGAAACCGGTGATCTAAATTCCGTCAAAAATTGTGACCGTATTTTGAATTGCTCTACGAGTGCTCGAGAAGATACGCGTTTTGTAAAGTTGTTTGGAAGGTACTTAGGACTTTATTACTACATTAATGGTGTGTAAATGTAAGGCAGCATACGGCGTAGTTGTGTGTGCCGCGTTGATTTTTATACTATTCTATCGCGATTAGCCACTCCCTAGTTTGTTAAGGTGCCAACTTGAGGAAGCGTTTGCCATGTTCATTGGGTCTTAGTCTATATCAGGATACAATTTCATGAGCTTTGGATGGTGCCCAAGGGTCCATTCAAATGGCACAGGTATTTACTGTTGGATTGCTTAGAGCTTGACATAGTAATGCATAACGTGGTATTTCTGTGTTAGAGCCCTGGGAATTAAATTTATTTTTTGTATTTTCAATGCATAGATAATCTATTCTGTTTGTGTGCCAAATAGTTTTGTGATAGTTCTATTTAATACACACCGAATTCGTCAAGGTGCGCGTTAGTTATTGAAACTATTTTACAGCATGGATCCTCATGTCACTAAAAACAGCTGTATTGTTGTAATATGATGGTGCCCACATAGCGTATTTTTCAAGACAATATATTCATGTTAGTGTATCCTAGCAATGCATTAACATTGAGAAATGCATGCTATTTGCATCAATATTTAGAATGAGAACTGCTGATGATCTGAGGAACCAGCTTCAGATGTTCAAAAATGACATTGATGACCATTACGAACTGCTAGTTCCTGAAATAAGGAATGGGTTGGTGCTATACATTAATACAGACCTGGCCAATCTCAAAATTCAGGAAACAGTGAGGTTGGTTTCAAAGCTGGTACCAACAGGTGATACAAACTTGAAGGCATTAACCAAGTCCATTACCCGTTTATTATCAACAGTGAAGGATATGAAGAAACATCTTTATAGGACTTGGGATAAATTAATATCATATTTGAACCAGAATTTTACAGTGCCTTTTAATTCACCCAATACGCCACATGTATTATCATTGCTGCATTGTACTAATGGCAAAAGTGGACATACTTCATGTCCAGTATCTTACTCTTTAAATTCTGATTGCCATAAATGTGCTAACAGAAGGATAGCTCTTAGAAGAATTGTTGCTTCTAATATTGTTCTTAAGACAAAGCTTTTAAAAAAGGATAGCACTAATAATAAACGACTTAAGCAGGCTTTAAGTAGGAAGAAAACAATTGAAACTGTGATTCATTCTAAATTAACAGCTGCAAGAAGGGAGATAAATGCAAAAGATACACTTATTAAGAAGTTACAAAAGGAAAATTTATTATTGAAATATGGAAGTAGTCAATCAGAAGTAAAACACATGAGAAGATTGTTGGCTGTTATAAGGTCTAAATTCAGGAAGTTTAAAATATCTCATTAACATGTGGTACAAAAATTGAAAAGAGACAACAATGCATTAAGAAATCAAGTGCGCAATATCAAAACAGATAATGATATACTTCAATCAACATACAATTCTGATGAACTCATGGCAACAGAGATAAAATACATAGACTCTAAATCTAATGGTAAATCGTATAGTACATCGTGCCGCAAAGCCATTTATTACTGCTTGGAACATCATGTACCCATAACCCGCATATGCCCAGTTATTGAGGTAGTTTTGGATCAAATGGCAGGTTTGAAAATTACTGCTCTCCCTGAAACTTGTACAGTAAGTTATTTAGCATATGAACTTGGAGTATTAAGTGATTTACAAGTTGGTGAAATAATGAATAATGGTAAAGATATAACACTTTCTTGGGACTCCACAACCATCAATGGAGAACATATTAATGAAATACATATAAGTGTTTCAACTGTACCACCAAAATCATATGTGTTAAGCTTAAGATCCATTGCTGGAGGTACAACTGAAGACTACGTATCTCATATTTGTGATGCCATTAACTCAATCATAACTACATATGCTACATACCATAGAGTAGACTATCTTCTTGCCAAGTCCAGTATTATAAAAAATTTGAAGAACACCCTCAGTGACATAGTTGCAGTTAATCACTGTGAAGTGCAACAGCTAAAAACTGCATTTGAAATAGAATTATTAGAACTAAAGTGCAATATCCATCCGCTTGATGGTATCGCAAAAAAGTGTACAAATATTTTAAAAAGGAGTATGACAATCACAATAATATTACAAGTGACACATTTGGTAGAGACTGCTGTGCTGTGAATTTTATTATTGCCATGAACAAAATGAGATTTAAGCAAGGCAAGGGAGACCCATCTGGTTTTAAGCAATTTTTGCGACAAAATAATATAAAACCAAGTATTATATAATTCGGTACGTGGGTAATCGTTTTCACGTAATGTTTCATCTTGCTGGTGTTTTGTATTATCTAAGAGAAAAGCTTTTAATATATTTGGACAAAAGTTGTAATAATACTTTATGAACATCACTGTTAAAGGACTTGAGAAATATGAATATTTTATTACAATTGCGTGCACTTGGAATAATTGGGAAAATGGTCACAGGACCATGGATGCATGAACTATATACAAATGCAGGTATTTCGAACCTTGATAGTATAAACTATATTAAAATGTGTCTAGAAAACGTGAGCGCATTAAAAGAGTCCCCTTTGATGATGTTGCAGGCAAAGACTGATACTTTTGGTGTATCTTTGGATGTAGATTTGGATGCAGTGTTAAATGAACTACAAAATTCTGCTACAACGGAACAAGATAAAATAGTATTACATGATATTCTAGTATAGCTACTTGAAGGTATAATATATGTCATAAAGACACAGTTGCATGACTACCTTGAAGGTACTTTAGTTCATCTATCACCATCCATTGTTCACCAAGCATCATCAGCACCAGTACACAATATGTTTGCTGAACACACCCTTGGCCTGGCTGACTACCTTTATAGAAAAGCATCTAATATTAAAGTAGGGTTCCTTGATGGAAAAGTAAAATGTAAAGTTAATGGAACAATGCAGTGGTTGTGTGCACACTCTCAGAATGAACAAGAAAATATAGTCAAATTTTCCATCAGACAAGCTCAGAGAGTAAGGTTAGTAAACAAAATGAACACAACATTTCTATATTACAAGATCAGCGACTTAAAGATAAGATTCAAAAGAAGGAGAACAGTTTAAGGAGGAAGATAGAAAAGAAGTTGCAATGTGTGGCAGAAAAGGAAGTGGAATTATTAAATGAGTTTCCAGATATCTCAGAATTTAAAAGGAATGTAATATTAAGCGTCTTATCCAATGTGTCTGCTATTAATGATCTGTATTTTGAACAGCTATGGTATGTGGATCGTCACAATGTGCTATACAATGGACATATAATATGTGTAAAGCAATCAAAGAAGTCTCAAGTCCCTAAAGTAATTATTACATATAGGAAGAATGATGAATGCGAAGAAGAAGGAGAGAACATTACAATATCACTATACGGGCTATTGGCAGATTATATCATGGGAGACCTAAATTTAGATTTAGACCCTGTGAACCTTATAAAGAGTACCTATGTTGTATTTTATGCAATTATAGTATCATTATCTTGAAATACTTTTACAGTAGCTGCATGGAGCTGAAGTCAAGCGGTCACAGTTTCGCGGTCCATTCAAATTGCGTACATTGTTAGTGACCGGCGACGCAATGTTTGAAACGGTATAACTTTCGAAATAGTAATCTTTTTTCCGTGGCAAAAGCATATTTTTGATGCATTCAATTAGCTCTATTAGGCTGTGCATAAAAGTTTAAGTTATATTAATTTTGAAAAATTTATTAAAGTACCGACATTAATTTGTTCTCGAAAACGAGTTGCATTGTGTTTTCAGTTCTGTCCAAGTACCTTTCTATATACACTGATCGCTTTACAAGCGCTGTGATGTTTTACGTCGGTTTGAAAGGTGAGCGTGGCTCGAAGGTCAATCATCGCGTGCATATGACAAGCTAAGGTTAGTATGTCAGAGTACCAAATTTGGATGTGCTGCATGGATTTTGATCGTTCCGATGCCTTTGTATCTCCGTCTCTTTTCTACCCAAATGAGTACATGACTAGCGTTTGGCCCGCGCAAGGCTTGTGTTGTATGACCTTGTAATTGTACTCAGCATAAAAATAAAAAATAAAAAAAAAACACAAAAATACAACGAAGATAAAAAATAAAAACACCTTGTAGATGAGAGTTTCTTATTGTTTCCTTTTATGCATTAATGGCTGCAGGCATGTAGTGAGAGGCTTCCCGTTTGGAGTGTAACCTTGCTGCTGACAGGGATTCTCCAAATATTTACCTGATCACCCGGAATCCTAGACACAAACAGGAATGCATGCACAAATGCATATTACATATCTAATAGTCACCCAATACACAGGTACACCTCCACCCACTCTTACCACTAATAATCCCACCTACCTAATATTCCTCCTTCCTACTGTCACCTAACCCCTCCCACCCACCTGTCCATATCAGTCATTGTACCAGGCCTCACGACAAAAAGAAGGAAACATCAGATATGTGAACTCCAAAAGCTCTGTGCCACCATTCTGTAGGGTGCCTGCAACAGGATAAACAGAATGACTATTTGACCTTCAATCCCAAATACAGGACACCCAGGTCAGGCCAACTTGACCTTCAATCCCTTATATGGCATGAAACAAGACACACCCAAATGATTGAGAGGATATCATCCAAATCATCACAGCCCACATGATCTACACTGAACACGAGGTGGGTGTGGTGAAGGTCCATACGTGTCCAGGGCCAACATCCCATGGAGTCTACATGGTGACCACAGGGAGCTCTAGAGGGGGGAGAAGGAGAGTGATTAGGGGATGACTACAGCAACATGGCCATCTCATGCGTGCCATCAAGGATAGCTTTGCTAAATAGTCTTATAAGGCCACTGGTAGAGTGACCATTTGGGTATGGGAGTACTCTGAAGGCCAAGAGTCAATGCATACCACGATCCCTGTGCAGGGGATAGATATGAGTGAAGGGTAGTGTGGGGAGGGAAGGGGAGAGATAGGGATAAGGGAGGGAGGTGAGTGGGATGGAAAGAAGGAGAGAGGGGAAAGACGGAGGAGGCACAGGAGATATAAGAGGACACAGCACATGCTGCATAGATGTGCATAGGTATCACATGTATGTCGCTCCTATACACATACATGCATATACACCCACACACAGCCAGGATTGCCACCACAACTCCAATGCAAGTGCATCTTGGTGCTTCATGCTGAATAGCCCCCAGACATTCCAATATGTCCAGAGAGAACATACCCATATCTGGAAGTTCGGTGGACCACGTCCGATCCATTGTACAAACCCGACCAACACAGATCTTATGCACTCCTTCACCACACTAGTGACAACACTAACTCCAATCAATTCACATACCTCTGTGATGTTCAACCCTTTGTTAGAAAGGAACATATGAAATTGTAAAAACAGAAGAGCAAACATCGGGCAATAACTTGTAGCAAGAGCATCTTAGTGCACACCACCTCCCTGGTCTGGGCAACTCAGTACTCTTGTCTGGAAAGAGTGGAACTTCCAACAATTCTATGTGTACTGAAATGGTTTGCAATATCCATGGGCATTTAGAACTTATGTGCATACTTTCCAGCCAAAGTACCATTGAGTTGTTGTATGCATTTGAAGTAGAATCGTGACATGCATCAGTTATAACCCACTATATAGTAAAATATAATAATAAAGACATTAAATTTATTTACAGATGTGCTTAAATCTCCATGTCCAAGTCCTACGCATAGGACCAATATTTGTTCTTCATTATAAATAGAAATGCAGGTTTTTGGCATCCATTTCTCTACTGCTGTTTGAGGACGTGGTTGTTAAAAATGGGTTATGCGGACATATTAATTTTCAACTCAATCCTGAGTGGTTGTGATGTAGCTGATCACTTTTCCCCAGACAATCCCTCTGTATGACTGCCTCCTGGTCGATATTAGACTAAATCTGGGATGTATTCTTTGAGGACGGAATTTATGTGGTAATTATTTTATATACATGTACCCCTGTACTAAAGAGTATACAGTGTATCTCAGGTTCTTGAGTAGCTGTTAATAAAGTGCCACTTAATTGTTACATTGGATTTTATTCTGTTTTGTTTATGTAGCTAGGCCTATAGCACATGTACAGTAAGTCATTAAAATGTTTTTAAAAACAGGACTACTTGCATAGTTTACATGAAGTGCTTTGTTGCTTGTCTGATTTGTGTTGTTTTGTACTCTAGTTGTCACCAGGCCATATACTAACTGTATTCAAAGTGCATACTTTTCTTCTACCCAGAGTCCCAGACCATATTTTCCTTCTCCCAGTAATTTAGATAACAACAGTTTTTATTAATAGTGCGGGGTAGTACCAATATACATGCAATTATCTTTCAAGTTTGCTGCAGGTATGAATGGCAACTGAAACTGCATGCATGCCTGCTGGTATGCCTATGCAGTGACTATAGTGCAAACCACAGTGATGGTGTGTACATATGTACCTAATTCTTGACATAAAACACCATTGATGCAATCATAGAGTAAAAGTCCTTACATAACCAGTATGATGCATAGCATACATGTACAAATATATCTACATGTACCATGTTGTTGCGAAATGAACTCATACTTAGAAAAGCATGAAAATTCTACAGAAATGGGAGCAAGCTTCGAAAAAGGAGGAGTTAGGGCCAGGGGCCAATGGTATGATAAATTTTCGCAAATACTATTCTGTAAATTTTGACCTTGTCTTCACCTGGACATTGTACATGTACTAGAATCAAGCAATGGTATTATGTTGCTGTTCCACTTGTATGCATGCATGCATGTAAAGATAAAGATTTTGCTAGACAGTGACATATACATATACTTTCTGTGGATGGTGATACTACATGTGCATGTAAACCTGTGAGTAGTGCCCAGCCCTAAACTATGTATTCATTATACTGTTTTTTAATAACACAATCCTTTGAAGGTGTGAGAAGCTAAGAAAAATTATAAGGATTAAAAAACCCGACAGTAATGTATTGTCCTTAAAACTGCGGTGGTAAATATAGAGCTTTCCGCTATTTACACCTTGACAATTCATACATATACCCGGTATTAATGTACTCATAAATCTATTTGTAATTAGCCCTTTTCTTTTTACATGTATGCTAATTTTCATACCACATACTGTACCTACATGTACAAAAGAGATACAGTACCTTCCATTACACGTCGCTGCAAATGAAGATCATACTACTTGTGTGGAACGTCTCCTTTCCACACTGACGGGGTATTGATGTGAACATTAAGAATGAGGTGAGTGGGTCTGTTAAGAGATGTTGCTGTTGTACATTGCATTGTGTACTAATATTTTAGGTGCTATACACACCCAATTAGGCTGACACCCCTGCCTCATTCCAGCATGATGCATACATGTACATGTATGTAATTCCATCACCCCCACCCACCACCGTACCACCCCTGCCTCCTGGTACCCATGACATACTTCATATGTGTACATGTAAACCCTGTCAGGGGGGTGTTGGAGATTGGTGGAAGGGTAATGACATTCACCAATGTCAGATGAATATGATCATGTATATATTTTACTATGACCATGTACTACATGTACAAATGTACAGGTGTGCATTGTAATCAACATGTTCACTGCCCACTCCAGTTTGGTGATACTCCATTACTCAATGCAGTTTGTGAAGGTCATGCTACTTGTGTGGAATCTCCTTTTGACTCCTAGTATTGATATGAACTGTAGTGGAAGTAATGTGAGGTGTCCACTGAGTGTTGAGAGATGTTGGTGTACCATAAGCAAAACAGATACATGTGCATGTACGTGTACGTGTATACGTGTATGCTAATAATGGAACATGGGAGGGATCAGTGTAATTTATTAGTGAACAATAGTGATTACTGGGTGACTTTGTAAATGGAGGAAACCCATGGGAGTATATTCAGTATTTACATTTCAAAAATTTTACATGCCCAACAAGTAGTACATGTACAGTTTTTTTTTACTGATATAGCAGCAGCACAGAATTAATTGTATGACTGCTTAGTTTAATGCCATGCTAGTGGAAATGGAAACAGAATCCTGACCTACTCCTCCCGATGGCCCACTCCCCCTCCGTACGCACTTCTCCCCTCCTCCTTACCATATGACAGGCTCCTTGTGTTGTTAGACCCATGCCACATATTTATAGGGAGGTGGGTAGTAGGAATAGGTAAGGGGAGGAGGGTAATTAGCATAGGTAAGGGAGGAGGGTATAGGCATAGGTAAGGGGAGGAGGGTAATTAGCATAGGTAGAGGGTATAGTATAGTATAGGCATACAGTAGCGGTCCAAAAAAACATCACACATCGTCTTAGTGCTACGACCGTTCGACAAATATATGGCTTCCGCATGTGACAATACAATACACCACAGAAATGGGACCCATGAACAGACCAGCTAGTTTTCGATTTCAGTTCTCTGCTCAGCGGCTACGACGACTAGTTACTAAAACTATCGTACACGTGTACGCGCGCGCAAAAATAATAGGTATAGGGGTGGGGAGGGGAAGGGTAATAGGTATAGGCCTAATAGGTATAGGGGAGGGGAGGGGAAGGGTAATAGGTATAGTATAGGGGAGGGGAGGGGAAGGGTAATAGGTATAGGCCTAATAGGTATAGGGGAGGGGAGGGGTAATAGTAAGTATAGGAAGGAGGAGGCAATCATATGCATGATATCGACGAGAATTTATACCCTGTTTTTTGCAAGGGCGGATCACTGTTTGTAGCCAAAAGTGATCCGGCCAGATCAATTATTGCAACGAAAAGTGATCCGGCCGGATCACTTTTTATCCGGATCATGACAGATCCCAAGTTTTCCGGACATTTAGCAAACAAGGATTCATAGTTTAGTAACATTTAAAATCTTGGCAAACACATACGTATATGGCGTCTCTGCCATAACAATCCAGGAACCGTTTTATTGTGTCTGTCCGTTTTGTTTGGTATACGTTTGAGGGCACGGTGTCAGTAAAGACGGAGGAGTGATGCTAAGGTGCCGGTGACACCTACATGTGTGTACATATAGGCGCGCAGGCCTCGGCGCGCGCAGGTCAGTAGTATATGGTATAAGAATGCACAACTGTACAATCGTTTGTTGTGCGCGCTCCCGTGTGGTCATCGATCTTTAAGTACTTGTATATCCTAAGAAACGAACATATAGTTTTAATGATATAAATAGCATTGAAAATTATAGTAACACAAGATCAACATATTAAGATAGTTAAGAATACATGAGCGGTGCCCCGTGATAATTTATTTCATCGTGCAGTAAGCACTATACATATGCCGTCTGAGGGGAGAAAGATGATACATAGCATGAATGAAGTTCGACGCTGGTACAGATAATATAACTGCAGCATTAGGTGTCACTGGTTGCAGCTGAGAGCTGGCAACCTTGCTAGCTCTCTCAGAGAGATCAGGGAAATACATGTGGGAAAACATACACTCCTGGCCTGATGTTTTAATGTCTATAGTCCCTATCGTCCCTCCAAACATGACTACTTGAGGTCCTTTTCCAGGTCCACTGCCTGACTAGTGACAGCACCTGCTTCCATAGTGGACTGTGCCAGGTGAGAGGGAGCATGTGAGTCAGAACATGTGGTGTCCCAAACTAAATTTTTTTACCCTTTCCATGCATTGATTTAAATCATCATGATGTTGTCAGGAAGTTTCCCATCAGAGCAGTTTATAGGCCCGTGGCCTGGTTTCCAGTCTGGCATGTGTGAAGTGCATTGTCAGAGCTCAGTGAATGATGTCATTTAGAGCAGCAGTGCAGCAGGACAATAGACAGTAATCATTATCATTATCAGAAATGACAGCTGAGACCATGTATGGTGTCCAAAACAGTCAACTGCTGCCCTGCAATGCTGGCAAGAACGTGGGCTGCATGCATAGAGCCATGCACTCAAACTGCCACTCTAATCCTCTCATTATCTTCCTGGAGAGAGCTATATAGCCGTAGTGATGGTATCAGAGGCTTGGCCTATCATGGCTGCAATGACTGCCTTTACCCTTGGAGTGCCATATGCCTTCTGGGAATGGTGATGTGATTCATGTCACTCAGAGCTATAGCTCTGTGTGACATGAATCACATCTGTGTGACATGAATCATATTTCTACAGACCTTGTACACAAGACACCTATAGGTGTCTTGTGTACAAGGTCTGTAGAAATATGATGGTTAGGATCTTGTGGATATGGAAGGAGAGCTACATATTTATACCTCACATGTGGGATAATATAATGTTATCAATGTTCAGTAACCAGCACCAGGGATATCATCAGTATGGTTCTGGCATTAGATTGGACAATGATGCCGGATACCATACACAAATGTACATATTAATTCTATCACCAAGCTGAAATATGGGAAAGCCAGCAGCTCCTGGTGTGTCTGTTACATCAGCCACTATATTTAACCCATACACTGATCCTTATGGTGCTAGTGTTTGGGCCACTAATCTTTGGAAATACAAAGCCAATGGTACCAAATGCTTTCCCATTACTCGTTTCAGCACAGTGAAATGATATGTAACATGTCATTTGAATTGTTTGGGGGTAACAATGCAATTAGTTAAAGTGTGGCAACAACACATCTAGACGCACTGCTGATCATGGGATGTATATACACGCGTATATAATAAATGAGCTAGCATTCGCTGTTTCACACAATCAGTCCAGCTTTGAATATTTATCATTATACAAGTAAAAGAACGATGAAGACAGCAACCGCAGTGATCGCCTTCGCCCTATCTGTTTTTGGCTGTGTTCAGGCCTACACATACATCGGATATGGTAAATTCGGATCATGTACATGTACATGTACCATGCAATATTGGCAACACAAAATTTCTTATAAATCAGTCATTAAATCTCACGATGTTTTCTTGCTAGGACACATCCAGGGATGCTGCCCAATTGTCCTACCGTTGGGAGGCTACAAAGGATCAGTCATCGGTCCCGTTTCCGGTCACCGTGGTAACGCGGCTATCATTGTTGACTTTGGAACGTGCACTGCCCAGCCGGCCGGAGGCTTTGAGTGAGCAACATGACGGCACGTGCATGCAATGATATAACACTAATGCATGATCTACTCTCCCACTTCAGATGGTATGTGAGCTGGGGAGATGGTGCCAGCAGTTACCAGCAAGTCGATATCCTGGGTCCGTTCCAAGCCACCCACCAGTACGCCGATGCTCCGGGGACCTACTCCGTCACTGCTCAGTACTGCAGCACTCCACCTAATGGCCAGCGAGGCTGCGATGAAGTCCATTGCCAGATCTCTTTCCCTGCTTATTAATTTTGTAAACTGGCGTGTTAAAATGGTCATGAACGTATAAATTTCAAACATGTTAAATCAAGTTCTACTATACATTGTGCACGTATTACATTAGTGTCTCCGACCGGTCAGTGAACGTGTTTGGGCTCGAGATACATTACAAGGTACATGTATTGCGCGATATCAAGGGCTTAATATTGCACATGTATACATTGTTTTTTTTAATTGTGTTGCATGCAGAAATGTATTATATTTACTAACTGATATAATGCATGTATACATACAAAATACAATTATATTACGAGGGTACGTGGGAGCTCACTGGCCAGGATGGCCGCTCTGCCTCTGGCAATGGACCAGATCAGGGTCATATTCAATCGCCCATATATCTCAGCCACCAATGATGACTTGGGGGTTGCAGTATACATACCTATACCAGCACTTTCTAACAATACTACATGTAGTATTATACAAAGGCCGGAGATTAAACCAACGCACCTATACAAAATTGCACAATGCACTTCCTATATTCCCATAGTTTTTCGTAATTACATGTACATGTAGGTTGGTTGTTTCAGCGGCCACGCGGTTCTTTGAGGTGAGAATGGATGAAAACGGCTCGGCTAGTGACAGCAGTGTGAATGAATCAAGTTTGATCGATGGCACCTTTCAATATCTAACAGAGCGTACGTACGTGGTTTGAATAAATTCAGTTATCTGAGTCACCCATGCAGGTGCATGTGTATTAAGTATAGGAAGGAGGAGGGGTAGTACATATAGGTATAGGAAAGGGGAGAGGAGGGGGTAGTATAGGAAAAGGTGGTGGTAGGATTTTGAAAAGGGAGGAGTGCCGTAGGTAGAGGGGAGGGGATTGTAGGTATAGGAAAGGGAGGGGATTGTAGGTATATGAAAGGGAGGGGATTGTAGGTATATGAAAGGGAGGGGATTGTAGGTATATGAAAGGGAGGGGATTGTAGGTATATGAAAGAGAGGGGATTGTAGGTATATGAAAGGGAGGGGATTGTAGGTATAGGAAAGGGAGGGGATTGTAGGTATAGGAAAGGGAGGGAGAAACATAGTTACACACTGTAAGCGGTAAGGAGTTTCTAGCAGATCTTTCAATGTTTGAATGGGTACCTCAGCAGTTCATGTGGTGATGGATTCAGGCCAGTGAGTGTTCCCACTAGTAAGTAAAGCTAAAAAAGTTAACTTTTAGGTTTTTTAGCTACATGTATAAAGCTTATATACTAAATTTATTGTACAGAACTTACAATTTTTTTCATTGTACAGAACTTACATTTATGACGTACATGATCTGTGTATGCATCAGATCAGCTACTTACTCTGCTAATACAAATACATGGCTTCTCCCCATGCATCCACACAAAAATGAAATTCAACAAAATGAAAGTTTCTAGTTTGTGCCAACTACATGTACATTGTGCATGTACATGAAAGCCAAGAGCTGATACTTTTTAATGAAAATACTATGGTTCACATGTATGCTGCACATCATGTATACATTGCAGATGTTCGATCAGTTAATGGGTTTGTGATATCCCCAGACCTTTTTATTTTTGTTAATAAATAGAGTATTTTGTAACGGACAATTAAAAGGTTCCAGCTTTTGGATTTCATGGGAACAGACGACATACATGTACTTAAGTTGAGAGCATGTATGGGAACAGAGGACATGCTTAAGTTGAGGGCATGTATGGGAACAGAGGACATGCTTAAGTTGAGGGCATGTATGGGAACAGAGGACATGCTTAAATTGAGGGCATGTATGGGAACAGAGGACATGCTTAAATTGAGGGCATGTATGGGAACAGAGGACATGCTTAAGTTGAGGGCATGTATGGGAACAGAGGACATGCTTAAATTGAGGGCATGTATGGGAACAGAGGACATGCTTAAATTGAGAGCATGTATGGGAACAGAGGACATGCTTAAATTGAGAGCATGTATGGGAACAGACAACATGCTTAAGTTGAGAGCATGTATGGGAACAGAGGACATGCTTAAGTTGAGGGCATGTATGGGAACATAAGACATGCTTACACAATGTAAAGGCATTGTTATACTGTACTGTATAACATGTGCATTCTCACACGTTATACACATGTTATACACATGTACACTTCAGTGTAACGCTGTCTATTGGGATGCTATACGTAGATGTGTATAGCAATGCAAGTACTTGTATAGCACAGAGTATAACAGATGTATAACATTGAGTATACCTATGTATACCAGGCTGAACAGAAGGGGAAAAAATATATAGACACCCTCCACCGCCCCTGTATATCAACGCAGTATTACATACTAATGACGTACATAATCCTCGTTTCCAAGTAACACAATTATGGGAAACCACAACTTTTGATACATGTAAACAAGAAAGTGACATATACAAAGTCCACACATGATGCGGTTAGCATAAAAAGTTAGTTCTTTGTCCTGCAGTGTGCAGTGAAATGCACCCACCTTCTATATATACACAATATACAGAACAGTGCCAGTAAACTAACCAGCACATTGCAGAAGCACCAGGTACTTTTACAACACACCATGGTGGTCATCCTGTACTTCATGACCTCTCAGAACCTGTGTAATATTCTAATGTACTTGGCTACTTGCGCCAGGCGTTGTGTTTTTCATAATCGGGTTACGTGTACACTGTACATGCAGGTAATCATTGTTGCTGTAGCCAGCCTAGACCTAGTCTCATACCCAGACCCAAATGTATGTAATGATGATCAATGTTTACAGTATGACATCATGTACAGAGGTGATGTCATACTGTAAGCGTTGATCATCTATACGTACATTGGGTCTGGGTATGAAACTAGCCTTGACCATCTGCCAAGGGCACCGTCTAATCCGCAAAAGTAGGGAGACTGTTAAAAATGTATTGTCACATAAAGTCAGTCTGGTCCCCAGGCACCTTAAGTTTTCAATCGGTGAACTGCTGTTTCTTAGAAGGTATGAATTTTGTATTTTGGAATTGTGGAGCGAAATTATTCTGAATAAACTTGTGTTCTCACAACTCAAGCTACTGGTATAACGTAAAGGATAAGATGGATTCAGAAAGACTTGAAATAGATTGTGCTATTACAGTATAAAAACAATTTCACTACTTCATGGAGTTTTTATTTTATTTCTAAGCACACTGTGAGGTGCCCCCAACCAAGCAATGAAATCATCTAATGCATATTCAGCAATATGAATCAAATGAAGCAAAGCTTACAATGTGTGTATAAAACAGAGACAGTACCGGACAGTTTTATCCTTCTGAATGCAGTAGCAGATCATTTTGCACTCCAGTGAGGAATATTCACGTATAGCTCGATACACAATGGACTGGGGACCATGAGTACATTGTATATCAATTGATGCACAAATATATGAAGAAATCCTTCTTCAATGCTGCAATATGCAAGCAGTTTGCAACCAGACGAACAATAAACATGAAAATAAATATGTGGGCAAGGTTTAATTTACTAAGAGATCTATACTTATTTTAATGTAACAACCTGCTGTGAAAAAGCACTGCATTTTACCCCCAGTCAAAAATAAATAAATGTATGTATGCTTGCATTTGCAAGGGAGTGGTCGTTGCATACCGACAGGCAATCAGAAGTTGAATATGTGTGGATGAATGGCCTATAGTTTTAGCTGAAGTAGCAGTGTTTCTGTTAGTTACATGTATTGCTGCAGACTGGGCAGTTGTACACCTTGTCCCCAGCCCCTATTTTTTATTAAAGTTAATGGGGGGACGATAGGGCCTAGTATACGTATTGACAGACAAGGTCTTTGTGTGCATGCACTAGCCATTATCAAGAAGCGAAGTAATTGTATACTGCTTTAAATTTTGTTTGTAAACCTTTCCGGATACCATCTCTTTCCCAGGGTAAACCCTTCCTCGTCCCAGACCCTCGTATATGTAGAGTTTCGTACTTCGAGTAACCTAGCCTCGTCCCCAGTCCCCCCCCCCCCCCCCCCCCTCCTGCTGACTTTAATTTAAAAAAACAGGGCCTAGGACGAGGCTATGAGTACCCTTGCTCTTTTGGACTAAGCTATTAACTATAACATTGGTACATGTACATGTAGGCTGGTCACCTCTCACTACTTGCCATCTTTAGCCGAAGCCACAATGCTGACAACCTACTTGTACTCTCATGGAGCACACTCATTGGAACTATCCTACCCTTGGAAAATGTTTGGTGACAAGAAGAAGACGGTGAGCTAGGAACCCACCAAAAGTTTTCCAAATGTAGGGTAGTTCCAATGAGTGCGCACCACAAGAATACTTGTTCATACGATATGATATTATTTGTATGTCAAAAAAGTATGTTTTAAGAGTGTGTACAGAACAAAGAAAGAAGTGGCAAAAGAATTTCATGGGGCTAAGAGGAGCAGTTGCATGGAATGTAATGACATGGTGTTACACCTGGTCACGAAACCAGTACCATGCTCACAAATACTGGCTGGTGAGTGCATCATTGCCTACAGTGGTATACATGTACATAGCCTGAAATTATCCTTTTAAGGCTACTCATTGACATAAAAAGGACACCTGGTAAGAGCTTGTCTCTCAAAGACAGATGAGAGAGATTAGAAGGGAAGGATACTAGATGCCTGTTAAACAAGGATGGAGACGAGGTGGTGGACCTGGAGTGTATTGGAACATTGGACAGCAGAGGCAGGAGGGAGAGTCGGTAAATGACACATCTCCCAAAATGGAATTGAACGGGTTCAGGAGTCAATTTAGTCAATGAGCATGAGTGGCTTGACCACCTCCACAGTCCTTGACTATGGTAGACATGCTCTGGACATTGACTGCTGGTCATGGGGCAAGCCACTATGGAGGTGAATGGGACTTGAAAACAGCTGCATGCCACTAATTGTGATTAAAAGGCAATGGTCCATCATTGTTTAGAAAGAGTTGATAATGAGAAATTACAATACTAAGCAACATGTTAAGAGACATGTACACACATAATTGGTAAGGCAGGATGGATTTGATGATACCAGGAATACTTAAAATGATTCTCCAGGTGTGAAATGGAAGTCTTTTGTGAAAGTCTGGTGGAGGATGACAGATATATCAAGACAGATGTAAGGCCATTCGTTCTTTTCAATTCATCAAGCCAAGACCACTACCATGTATGCATTAAAGGACAAGATGACTTAGAACAGATTATGCCAGTAAGGGTAATTGAGCCTATAACACATTATGAGTGAACATGATCAGTATCCTCACTTCTTCCCTCCATTGAGGTGATAAGGTGTCAGTCAGTAGAATGTTGGATTTTATGATCATACAATGTAGTGTGCATGCATATCACATATTTTTTGCTTGCTCTACATGGTTTGCATGACCCCTAGATCCTAGTGGAATATTTGATACATGTAAATACATCTCAAGATGGACTTAGATGAGTGTGTCACCTTTTCCCCATATGACAGGTCTACGTTTTATAGTCAGTTTCCAATAAACAACATGAGTACCACAAATGATAAGTGTTCCAATGTTTCTACATGTATTTGTAAACGTATAGATCACTTCTGTCATTAATAGATTGAAGAAAAGTATATACTTATCATTTATTAGTTGAAAATACTCTGGAATGCAGTATCCACATCAATACCAGGAGTGGAAAGGAGACGTTCCACACATGTAACACTACCTCCAATTGCAGCAAATTGTAGTGGAGTATAATCATCCTGGAATGAGTATATAATATATGTACAGTGTATAAAAAACATTGCAGTACAGTCATCATGTACATATACATTTATGTATGTTCCGTGCAGTTTATAGATTTACACAATTTTAAGCTTCAATTTTGATAATCATCTAAAATTTCCCACACAATTTTTAAATTGAAATCTTCTTTCTAGTTGCTACTTTTTAAAAGTAAATTCAAATTCAATTTTTTTAATTTTAAAACTGCGTACACAGAACATTTGCATAGCAGGTTTGACTCTTATACTACATCTCAACACATCATATATGTAGTTGATGGTCATTGTCCAATGTTAATCCTGATTGATGAACTTTGCAGCACAAACAATGATTTTATTATGAATTTCAAAGTTCCATCATTTGCATGTAGTCATAAGAAAACTAATATTTTTGGAAGATCTCTTAGTTCACATCAGTCCCGATTTATGAGGTTCCATGGAGTCAGAATTCATTTATTACAAGTATATAATCATATAATTATATATGATTTTTAAGGCAATGGTGGTGCAAAAAGCATTTAAACATGTGTGAAATCATAAAGAAAAATGAAACACGTAACACTTAAAACAATATGTAACCTCAAGATGATTGAAATACTGCAAGCATCCATTCATTTTACAAGTTTTGAGGACCTCACAAGCCCAGTTTATACATGAGCCCCTTCTTAGTTCCTTTAAATGTATTTGTGTAGGGCCAAATGTTCAGCGAAGACATTAATTCTGTGCTGCTATTCTCTCACAAAACAAAACAAAATTCTACCACACTCCGCTCACAGGTCTAGTGCCCCTCACACTGTTCCTTAGGGCCCATACATGTGCAGTGCACATATGTGTGTGCTAATGCATCTGTTGTTCACACAGCATCATCTCTTACATTCAGTGAACCAACTCACCTCATTCTTTATGTTCACATCAATACCAGGAGTTGAAAGAAGATGTTGCACACAAGTAGTATGACCTTCCTTTGTAGCAAGGTGTAATGGAGTATAACCACAAAACTAGAGTGGGTACAATAGTTCTGTCAGGATGGTCGGTATATATATCAATGTTAGTGGATGAATCAACAGCATCCTGGTTTTGGAGCTTTTAACTTATCATTGTTATACCATATATCATGATTGTCCTTCATAATTGTTTTCTATATGGTCATATGTACGCCTACAGATACATTCTTTTTCCTCATGAAGTGATATTTCTGCCCTCAAGTGCTGATGAGATAATTTTTAGGCATTAATTTTGTTTGTGGGAACTTATAAGCTGTACAGTATACATACACACTATATGTACTTTTTTTTTTAAAATTTAGCATTTAATTATAAAATTATAGTTTATTGATATGCTGTATCTCTTAATGGCATTTGTACATGTACCATGTACATGTATGGTGCCTTGTATTTCATACTAACACTGTAAAAGGCCCATTTCCCCCTATTCATCACTTTGACATGTAAGTCTTCATCCCACACCACTTTGGCTGCCCCTCCACCCCACTTCAAAACACAGCTTGGTGCCCTTGATGCAAGCCATACATGCTTGCATGCTATGCTCATGGTATACAATATGTACAGTACTTAAAGCTTAATGAGATTCTACTTTCTCTAGTCTTTTAAACACCATGTCGAGCAGGCATTTATCCACAATATATATTTAGTTTGTGGAACCTGGGTTTGTGAGGAGGTCAATCAATATTCCCCCATACCCCTCTAGGCATCTGTGCTACATGTATTCCATTTATTTTTATTTTGAGTCCTTTATGTGTGTACATGTACTATTCGGTTTCTATTTCAGGCTCTAAGATGTTGTTTTCCCACAAAATGAAATACAAAACTCTGCTGCATGCTTAAAGTTCATCATCTGTTCCTAAGGGCAAGTACATTTAAAACTTGCATCTTTAGCAACATCTCTTTACATTGAATGGGATAATTTACCAAGCTTTGGATGTTCACATCAATACCAGGAGTGGAAAGGAGACACTCCACACAAGCAGCTAGACCTCCATTTGCAGCAAAGTGTAATGGAGTAAGATAATCACCAAAAAAGCGCTATGTCAACGAAATAATTCATGTGAAGTAACTTGTACATGAATATGTGCCCAATATAAATATGCAACTGATGAATACATGAAGTAACTGAACATAAAGAGGACAACACTCATCACAAGCACGCTGTATGCACAGAACATGTATATGCATATAAAATAAGGGGAGGGTTAGTCTGTATGTAATAGATAAAATCATAGGCAGCATGGCGCCTCTTCCCATCTACCACTTAAAATGTCTATGGCCATCTATTGCCGATGTTTATTAGTGCTCCTCTGATTCATTTGACACTCTTCTAAGTGAAGTTACTTCTGAATGATTAAAATTGGTGTGTTAAGTTCTTAACTTATCTTTAATGTACCTACATGTAGCAATGGAAGCTCATTGTCTCCATAAATGGAATTGTGGAATGCAGTTCACTGAATTTATTCTATGTACAAATATTTATCTAGTGATGTCATGTATTATTTTAGCACTTCATTTTCACAAGATTGAGTCTGATTCATGCAAAGATCATGCCCATTACCTGAGGCCCCCCCCCCCCCCCTCCCACCCAAACTCTCTATCCACTTTTTTTTCTCTTTAAATTGTGGCTGACCTGCTAGCATTTGCATGCTTGAACGGTTTCTACGGTAGACCGCTAATAACAGTAGAGTAGCAGCCAAAGAGGAACTAAATGTACATGTACATTTAAGAAGGCTGTGTAAACCAATCTGCTGATTATTATTTTTTCGATCACAAATGGGCCAGAAAACTACGTATTATGCATGTGTGGTAAGGAACATATGTGGGTAAGTGCCAGATCGATCTGGTATGGCCATTGTAAAAATGAGGTCTAAGCAGCCCCCCCCCCCCCCCCCCCACCAGGACATCAGGATGATGGGTGTGGTTATGGTCAGGGGTGATGCCATGGTCCATTCCAACTGATATGACAACAAAAATCACATATTTACATTCTGTACTCTTGATCTCTCATAAAACAAAACTCTGCCACTTGCTCGCAGGTCTACATCCCTCACACTGTTTGTTCCTAAGGGCTCCCACATACATTTATTAGCACATACTTGTACATGCATCTGTTTGTTTATGCATTATTCATACAGCAACATCTCTTAACATCAATAGACATCTCACATCAATTCCACTACAGTTCACATCAATACTAGGAGCGGAAAGGACATGTTCCACACAAGTAGTATGAACTTCACAAACAGCATTGAGTAATGGAGTATAACTGCACTGGAGTGGGTACAATGGTTCAGTGAACATTTTGATCACAATGTGGTCATCACATTGGCTCTTCAAAGAAATATTTTTAAAATTAGGAGTGGCTAGCAATTAGAATATTCAATGGACTTTGTAATTCACAGGTCTAGAAAGCTAAATGTGCTATTTCACCCTAAATGTCATAACCACCTCCACACTACAAATCACCACCTGGTGTAGAAATATTCTTGTTTGAAGTATATCAAGGGGTGGGAGTGAAAATTTATGAATGCATTCATAAATTACACCGCATTGGTATGGGGGAGGGGGTGTCAGCCTGAGCGATGATGTATATGCGATGCATGATGAGGTGGAGGGTCCATAACAACAAAAACCATATGGCATAATTTGTGAATGCTCCCCTCTCTACTGTTGGCATTTGTGCTATGATATATTTATTGTTATGTGTTTAGCTTGTACTTCAGCAAAGTCATCACATTATGTGCTGTTGTTGTCTCACCAAAACAAAACTCTACCACTTGCTCAAAGGTCTACTTGTACACCCCTCACACTATTCCTGAAGTCATGTACATTCCCTCCCACATCCTCTTTTGGTGTTCCTTAGCACAACAGCAACATATCTTAATAGACCCACTCACATTATCCTTAATGTTCACATCAATACCAGGAGTGTAAAGGAGATGTTCCACACAAGTAGTATGACCTTGACTTGCAGCATTGTGCAATGGACTACAACAGTCATACTGGAGTGGGTACAACAGACAACATAGTTGGTACAATGTAAACATGTACATGGTCATTAACATGGCCCTTCAAACATGAAGGTACTGTGGTATGGGCAGAGATGCATGTATCTCTAGTGTAAGTACAGTATTGGTATGTACATTAGTTGCAAGCAGATTTATGAAAAATCTAGTGGTATAAAGGATTATAAGGTGTAGCAAAAAGGGGAATAAAACATATTTAGAATAATCCTATATTTACCACATTTTAAGGACAATACATTATTATTCTATTTTGTTTATCCTTATAATTCTAATGTATTTTTCCTTGCCCCTTACACCTTCAAAGGATTGTAAACTTGTGTCGTTTTTTAAAAAAAAAAAAAAAAAAAAAACAGGAAAACTCAATAGATTTTGAACACCAAAAACCTTCAAAGTTATATAGTGTACTATTGCTAGTGCCTAATGCAAAATTTGGGTCTGCATACAATATTACTTCAGTACATGTACATGCATCATATTACTCATTAACATTCATTTGACCACTCACGAAATTTGTATTTGGAGTGGAAAGGAGACATTCCACACAAGTAGTATGACCTCTACTTGCAGCAATGTGTAATGGAGTATCACCATCCTGGAGTGTTTGTATTAGATTTGAAGGCAATGGTAGTGCTAACAGAAACAAAAAAGGGGCTATTTTTTTTTACCATATCCTGCACGTAACCCTTGTTTCCTGCTTCATTTTATTGACATCAGCATTGTTTATAACTTTCTCATAGAGAATTTTTTTGTTACTTCTTAGTTCGGAGGCTATGTACATGTAGGGTCATTATTCTGTTTTATTTACAATACCTCCTTTGCGCACAACCACACACAATACAAACAATTACACACAAAGTTCATCCACCTGCTGCACAAGGTGGGAGTAGGAACGACTCAGAATGGCACGAGCGTTAGATCTGATTAAAGAATGACTGAGGCGACCAAAGAGGTCAGTCAGTGCCATAGATTTAGATGTATTCCCACGAATTGCTAAACGAGTGGCTACTTGTGAGAAAGCCATCAAAGCCTCTGGACCCCATGCACCATAACTCTCTACGGCCAGTGGAATACATTTCCAACTCAGTTCAGCACATTTTGTGTCATTTTGAGTATGTTTTCTGAATTCAGCTGCCCTTGCTGCAACACCTGAGTACATGTCCGCTTCCATAATAATACTAGAATTAAGCGGAGATGTAAATAAATAATAATAATAATGATAAATGTGATGGGAATGGTTCATTTTTCCTAAGTAATAAATCTTTGTTTCATTCCTTCATACACCACTATATCCTATATGCACGTAACATCAATGTTCTCATAGGTTATGTTCTTATCTACTTGTTTCATTGCTTTTTATTCATTTGTGTTAACTATCTGATCTGACTCTTTCAGGAAGATTTTTTAAATGCATGTGCCATAATTTGTTCTAGGATATTGTGATTTTTAATCCAGTCCAATATTATCTGCCTCGTCCAATTTTTTGTCCTGGCAAGTGTTTCTTTTTTTTTTTGGATGGTATTTAAGGAATTAAAGAAATCCCATAGTGAAGTAATGGGTTGGGTCAGAGCAAAGATGTCCTTTGCCATTCTTAGAGCAACTAATCTTTGTCTTCGTGGCTCTAGAACGAAATGGAGGAGAGTGATAGACATTAATGATGGAGCTGGGCTCCCTGGTTACATGGAATAAGTTGTGCAACCTGTTTGTGTTATCTTTCTACTTTTGGGTTTTATTCTTGTATGTATTGCTACATGCAGTTCAAGTGTAAGCATGTTTCTTTTATTATTTATTAATATGTTTTTTAAAAAAAGCAAAAATTATTAATAATCTATGATCAAGGTGCAGAGTTTAAAAGGAAGAGATGATGACACTTTTAGGAACTCAAATTCTTTATATCAATCCATACCATCTACAGGTTAATCTACAACTGTATTCTTCATAATGTTCGTAAATAAATTATTTTAGGCAGCTGGTCTTGCTTAATTAATTCCATGATTTTGGCAACATTTGGAAGCTTGCCTTTTGAAGTAGATATATTTATGACAGCACTGCTCCAAAATTAACAGTATCACTGAAGAAGCAAATATATGTACCACTAAGGAGAAAACAGTGAATGTGAGGTAGGCACTGTATTATTGACTTTCATGTATCAAGATAGTAATTTTTATGCATTCTATCACAACTTGTTTCACTGTACAAGACCTAAATACAGCATGTACATGTACACATGTATATGGAAATTGTTTCTACCCATTTTGAATGAGCTTTGATTGCTTTTGCTTTTTTTTTTGCCAGAGTTTAAGAAAATTGCATTCATCCAATTTGAAAATGGCAGTACACCTCTACACATAATAACACTTGTTGAAAGGCATCTTTAACCATTCCGAAGTTCCTAACATGGTTCACTCTGTTGTGGAAGTGAAACAACGATCATGCTTTGCTGCAGAAATGATTCAATGTGGCAACTACAAGCAGTGGTACCACTTTGGACTATGTGTACTGGTGATTGTCAAAAGGAACCTAAAAATATCACAAAGTGGCTTTGTGAAAGTTGCAAATCAGGATGAACTACAGGTATGTCATATATGTATGTGTGCTTTCATACTGTATACACATTAGCATTTATAACCATTTATACCAAAATTTGGCTGGTACAGTTGTAAAATAGGCATCAAAATTTTGTCCTTACTGATGTATACGTGTATATGTAGGACAAATATTTGCTGCATAGGACAAAATTCTGCAGCTAAAATTTATCGTAGGATAAAAATCGGCAACGAAATATTGTCCGACGGCACACCGGTTGATTTTTATTCTTAGCTAAGCATGGGTGGACGCAGCCTTCGGGAAAGGGGGAAGGGGGTGTCGAATTTTATTAATACGTGACCTTACGTAAGGCAAAATTACTTAAAGTAACATGTGGAAACGCGCGCGTGTGTATGTGGTTAAGCTCCTGGACACACCGATAAGCAGACATTTGTTATGAAAGGTGTTTAGAGCGCTTCATCATATGATACGCGCGTCATGGTATGATACAACTAACATGTAAGTTTGTATTGGAGTTAGGAAGGGATTTTTCTTACAGAAAGGGCAAACGATTTAAATCCACTGATGCTCATGTTCGGTTGTCACTTGTCAGCTGGCCTCGGCCTCTGCTATAATATGGGAAGAGTTTACTGAACGTCTCACAGTATGCCCGGATCATGCTCACAGGACCCGTATTTATTTCTATACATTATCTTAACTCAACTGATGATTATCAATTCTAGGTTCACTGCTCAGTTTGAATTTGATATGCCACCGATGCAGAAAGGAAAGCGAAGAATGGTTTACACATAACAAAGCAGCATCCCAGTCGAGTCCCCGCAGTCTTACGATGCAGAAACATATCATTTAAGTGTGATAGTAACCTCGTTTTTCCACACGTACAGTCATCGCTTTGTCTAAAGCTCCCTTCTATCCCTACAATTTTGTAATTCTATTTATTTTTTCATTTTAATGGTCATATTGAAAATAGATGTATAGATAAAACAATGATAGAGATGCACATACACACAGAAGGATCAGTAGTGCATTGCATCAACCTGCATGAGCTCGTAATGTACCCTCAACGTCGCAGCAACAGATGCCCAAGAATAGAATGGGGCCTAGGTTAACTACGTGCGGTGAGTTCCATCACCATACATGTAGTTATTGTCTTGCTTAGCTATGGAAAAGTCAGCACTGTATGTTTTGAAATTATTTAATTAAAGTCACCCGATAATATTCATTTGTGCGTGTGTATAGCTATAGCGTCATGCAGCCACACCCTCACACCACAAGACGGTTACGGTGCACGTCCACAATCGGGCATATACACCAAGCAGCAAAAAAAAAAAAAAACAGAAACATCAGAGTGCAGTACACACTATACACGTGACTCACCTCGTCAGTTGAATTTACAGAGGCTCCACTTTTGATTAACTTCGTCAGTTCATCAATATCGCCCCTTTGTGCCGCATCTAGAAGGTCAAGTTTGAAACCGTACAAGATAAATGTTCATTTTTTGCACATGAGTAGTATATACATGTATATTACAGTTGATCGTAAAAACCAGAGGTCATCAAATTGGGGGCGTATACCGCTTGTACGTTAACACAACATGTTCATGATCATACTCAATTTATCATACCTCCCTTTCTGAGTTAGAAATCGTACAGTAATACCTCCTTTTTACTTGTTCGTAGAGTGATCATGTCCATTCTCGGAAATTTCCTAAATTGCCGCTATGCTCCCATCATTCAAAAAGAAATGTCGAAATTCAATTGTAAATTATTAAAGGCCGTTACACATCACATACGTACATGTATACATGTCTCTTTGACTTATAATTAACATACCCCGTAGGCAATTTCTTCTTTCAAAATTTCAAGTTGCTCGTAGGAATTTTTATTGACCTGACATCAAACATGGAGTGCACAGTAATTAATGTTATTACGTACAGCACTGGTGCCACAAGTCCCACAGCCAATATTATATACATGTATTTTCTTGGTTGTAAACTGATCATGAAGCATTATTCACAAACACATACACACCTGCGCACATGCATGCACTACACTGTGCACCTCTCTGGGGATCCTCTTGCTTCTCCATGCACACATCATTTGGAACACGTGTGATGTCTTACATGTAGCTGCCCAGCATTAGTCACCCCCAATCAGCCGGAATGGGCCTAGTCTCCTTCCCCATCAGCATTGGGTCCAGACATAGTTACAACAGATCCAGACCCCCACAACAGTCAATAACAACAGAGACCCCACTTTGCTCGTCAGCAGGTATACTCACTTTTTTCTAGTTCATTGATAACATACTTTATTTGTTTCTGCACATAATAAAATAAGAACATTAGATGTGATCAAACAGGGGCACAAAATGACATGATTATTGTGGGGTGGGCCTGCTAATGTATTTCTAAAGAGGCTGGGCCTGTTGATATATAATTCATTGCCCATATCAGGGGAGAGAGCTACATGTATACTGTATGCGCAAGTTGGCCTCTGACTGTTTATCACAGAGCTGTGCGTTCTCTGCTAACAGAGCATCTTGAGCCTGCATGCATATGGATGGAGGTAAGGGGACATGGATGGAGTAAGGGGACATGGATGGAGGTAAGGGGACATGGATGGAGGTAAGGGGACATGGATGGAGGTAAGGGGACATGGATGGAGGTAAGGGGACATGGATGGAGGTAAGGAGACATGGATGGAGGTAAGGGGACATGGATGGAGGTAAGGGGACATGGATGGAGGTAAGGGGACATGGATGGAGATAAGGGGACATGGATGGAGGTAAGGGGACATGGATGGAGGTAAGGGGAGATGGATGGAGGTAAGGGGACATGGATGGAGGTAAGGGGACATGGATGGAGGTAAGGGGACATGGATGGAGGTAAGGGGACATGGATGGAGGTAAGGGGACATGGATGGAGGTAAGGGGACATGGATGGAGGTAAGGGGACATGGATGGAGGTAAGGGGACATGGATGGAGGTAAGGGACATGGATGGAGGTAAGGGGACATGGATGGAGGTAAGGGGACATGGATGGAGGTAAGGGGACATGGATGGAGGTAAGGGGACATGGATGGAGGTAAGGGGACATGGATGGAGGTAAGGGGACATGGATGGATGGAGGTAAGGGGACATGGATGGAGGTAAGGGGACATGGATGGAGGTAAGTTGACATTTGTGCAACTCGAGCTAAGCCACACGCCAATCGAATTTCCTTCTCCCTCCCCCCCCCTCTCCTCCTCTACCCCTCCACTCATAATAGCAGTTATTTAGTGATGACATGGATGGTGAATTGGGCTCCTCGCTGAAGGAGATACTGGAGAGGGCAGAAGCAGTAAGTACTGAGTTTGCTGAAGTTACCCAGTTGACCAGTAGTTACGCTGAACGGATAACTTTTATAAAACACCCGAAAATTCCAATTATTGCATCATAAGCTACATGTATACACATGTACGTACTACGTGCACGTGTTACTACACAACACCCACACTAAGTTCACAACTAGCTGAACCCTTATTTTAATATACATACAATGTGCACGTGGCATGTGGAACTACTTGTAATACAGGTATAGCTAATATAGTACATGTCCATGTAGCTGCAGCTGGGCATTAGCTTCATGCATGCAGGCTGTGCTTCCATTTGTGATACCTTTTGACTTCTTTTGTGAAAAAAAAAAAAATGAATACAAGCCTTACGTATATACAATTGAAGGAAGTTCTGTTTACGTGCCCAATTTACATGTACGTGCATAACGATAGCGGCTGCTTTATTACATGGCATGACATGGCATTTGGCATGATAGGATGACGATAGCGTAGGCATAAATTTATAAACACGTAACCCGTGCATTTATTTGTATGTGCTTCATATTCACATATATACCTCACAATCCGGCCGTTAAATGAATAATAAGGGCATATGTGAGTGTGGGGGGTAAACCTTGGGCGGAACCCTACGGGCCTGACCTATCTCGGGGACCCAAGCCTGGGCAGCGTCCTGGCTTGGTACGCAGGTCACTCAGTTGGTGATCAGCATCACCATCTGGTGCCTGTCTCCCCGAGACTCCCCCACACGACCTGACTACCTCGGGAACCCAAGCCCCGGCCAGCGGTCGGGCTTGGTACATGGGGCATTCTGCTGGTGACCAGCGTCACCATCGGATACCCAGTGACTCGAGCGGATAGGGGAACTCCCAACGAGTGACCAGCGTCACCTCACGGGAGCATTTCCTTGGTCAACAGGTCAGGGGAGGCAGGGTCACGGCTCGTGGCACGTTCCTGCCCAGGCCCCTTTATCTGCCAATCAGTCAACCGGGCACGTTGCATGGCGGGCGCAAGAAGAATATTGTAGGAGCGAGAGGTTTGTCGTAAACATGCACAGCTCAACTTTGAATTATATCGGTCTAAAGTTGGAAGGGGAGAGGCTGCTGATAGTATATTTAGCGCTAGCGCTGAATTGTATTCATGTGATGTAGGTATTTCTCTAGCTATAGAGGTGAGCACACTAAAAATCCCATGTCAAGGTGTCGGGCGTAATCGTCATAATGAGTTTATTAAAGCGTGCACCACTTAATCACATGCAGCGCTTGTACATTGTAAATATATCTGTACAGCAAGACGTACCACTACTTAGTGCGGCTGTAGACGAAGGAAAGCGCTAGCTGGTATAATGGCAGAGTGCAAGAATAAGTCGACGGATCACACTGGTAACGATGTTATGATCACATTCGTCACAGCTACGTGTGCGTCCATGTTGATATGCATAGTAGCTGTGCTCGCTATTTTTGCTTTGAATCTACACAAGATCATGGTTTACAGACTGACCCTTTACCAAATCCTGAGTGCTGTTCTACTAGGAACTTTGTGGATTACAAAAACAGTGGTAAATGACGTGTTGGGACACAGTCCATCCAAAACCGTGTCCGGTTTTGTGGTATATGCCCTTTTTTATGCAACTATTGTCACCAAAGTGATTCTCAACGCATGGGTTGTCTTTCATCTGTTAGCTCTCTCCCTGTTTTACAGGAACCCACAGAAGTTAGAACCGCTATACGTGGTGAGCTCAGTGCTAGGTGCTGTAATAGTGGCTATTGTGCTTGTGTTCAGCTCGCCCGAGAAAACTATATTCAGCTCTGTAGCTACGAAAGAATTACTAGTCGTGGGGGCTGTCGCCTTCAGCATCTCCATCGTTACATGTTTATTGGCTGTCGTCATGGGAGCAATATTATGTCGTCGAGCACATGAAAAGAACGTCCTGCAATCGGATATGCAGCATAAGGTAGTACTTTATGAGATGCTGCCGCTTCTCTTATATCCGATGAGCTTCACAGTTCTTGGAATTCCAACAATCATTTTTGAGGTCGTTGTGAGTATGGTAGCAAAGAGCCGCGACTGTGACTTTCTGTTTACAATTGAAGAAGTTGCCGCTTGTTTTACGTCACTGTGGAGTTTTGCTGCTCCTGTATCAATCGGCATCCACATTTGTGTCGTGCTCCGCATTAAGAAACAAAAGCTAAACAACAGCTCAAGACAAGGCGCGACGTCTCCTTGCCAATTTTCGAGCACAGATTCTACTCCCACCGTGGGCGTAACTACACAATTAATCGCAAGTGCAAGCTTAAGTAAAACGTATTTTTCTCTGCCTGTTGAAGACTAGAGTTACTCATCGTTATACGGTATCAAAATACAAAGTATGCATGCATGCATGTACATGTACATCATATCAGTGCGGTATTAATTTTTTACAATAGTATGAGTGCACGCACTGTCGCTGTTTCAGTATTGCCTTCCATGCAGATATTAATGCATGGCATTATATACTACCGGTAGTATAAAAAAATGATATATAAGGGTGTTGCCTGATCGTATAGTGTACATGCATGTACAGGGCCGTAGATAACTTTTATACTTTGGGGGGGCACAATAGGTCTGAGTGTCATATAATATTGCGATCTAAATTCAGTCTAATTAATTCATATCTAATATTCGTCACTGTATATAGGCATGCCCTGTACGTATAAACCTACATGGAAGCACGATTCTGCACAACTTGATTTGAACTATGCGTGCGCGCGTTATATCATACACCGCTCATTAAGGAAAAATGCCGGCGACTGGAATTGCGATTTGCAGGCTCGCTACTAGCACTTGAGTGAAGTATTACATTACCCGAAGTTTGTAGGGATTTCGGAGTCCTCCTTTGGAAATATCAATATTGACATTGCGATTGTCACGCATGTGATTGCACTTTTAAAAAGTTACAGAAATTTTAGGGGGGCACGTGCCCCCCCCCCCAAGCTCCCCCTTATCTACGGCCTTGATGTATTAAAGATCATGAGAATGATGATGATTTTGTAATGATGAAGATTAACCTGCGGAATACTAACCTTGGCTCGCTCTCCTTGCCGGAAGAATGCAAGGCACACTATTCTGAGGTCTTTCAATGTGCAGCTATACTGTTCAGTGTCTGCCATGGGTACATTGAGGTTGGAGTCTGAAGTCCAGCAGGGAGACACCATCACTTTTTTGCTTGGTTCTCCACAAGGTGGCTACTGCATACTATTGCAACTCATTCTATTTGCTCACAGCTTTCTTTTAAGCTACCAGTAAGACACTTTTCTAATTCATTACCGTTCAGTTTATATACTAGGTAACATGCAGTCAGGATTATTGCGATTTCTATTACGTACATGTAAAATATATATACATGCATGTGATCAAAGCTGTAACCGAATTAGGGATATGAATAATTACTTGGAGGGCACACTAAATGTTTGTACATGTTTGTTGCTTCTAGCACTATGACGTCAGAGCATTAGCTGAACGGATACACATAGCCGATATAAATCAATACACGGTCGCTGGTGCTGGAGTACAATTACGGAGAGGTCACATGACACTATATGTTTTTTTTACTTTTATAAAAATACAGCTAGAGTCTAAAAACGTTACAATGAAAAGAAAAACCACAGGCTAAAAGGCTATAGATTGGGGACCCGATAGGTGTTTGTAGTACCACCTTCACTAGACTACTAAAAGGCTTGGTCATTAAAAAAGCTAAGGTCTCTGACTATTAAGTTGCAATTGCAGCTTTCTTGCCAAAAATAATAACAAGGGTATTTCGGAGGAGATTAATTAATTGTCGGCCATCGAACTAGCTAGGAAAGGACAGCCTAAGTACGAAATTAAATGGGTAGGTTTGTCTGCCCATGAAGTATGAAGGAATGCATGCAATTACAGCAGAAAAACTAAAAAGGAACGCCACAACCTACATGTGTACTGGACACGGACGCCAAATAATACTAAGGTACGTACATGTAGCAACAGATAGTATTTGGGCACGCCCTCTTCCTTAGCGGTAATCATTGGCACTGCTAAAAGAGGTAAGGTCAGTCGACTCCCAGGTTGTTCTGTTGTTGCTACATCAATGTGGTGGATTCTGTCGGATGGTCCATATTGCTTTATGCACCCCTCCTTCTGTAGCACTGGAAGGTTTGCACGACTTTTTCAGACAGTATGTGCATTGACCCATCTGATTTAGTTTGGCAACAAACTCAGCTGAGCCTGAGCAGGGATGGTCTGGGGTCTCGAAGTGTATCGCTACACTCATCAGCAGTGTCCTTGATGATGTCAGGCTTTGCTACCAACAGTAGTCACCATCTTCTTCAATCTTTTGACCACTTTAATACCTGTATTTCCCCAGCAGAGGTCATGAATTGTTTGTTTCTCTAATGACCTAAAAGAAGCTGTCCAGTAAAAAAGAGATCAAGCAGTTTCAGTTACTGTTTGATGTGTCCTCCATTCCAAACAGGGCTGATCCAACCTTTCAGCTTTTTGGCTATCATTAACATGTATACCATCCCCAGGTCTTGACAAGGCTGAATTCCAGACAGCCGTAAACTGGTAACTAGGCATCGACATGTTTGGTGGTAGATTAGTACTAGTGGTAAACATTTCCATTCCTAGATCTTTCCCTAAAGGTACATTAGATCTTTCCCTAAAGGTACACCTGCCAGCCCTTCAGGACACTGTCCAACACCTGCTAGATGCTGCATCTATCCCTCTTCACACCCCCATTGCCTCCTCCCTGAAGGAAGTTGTGAACCTTCTGGCCTCCGGAAAGGTTCCTTTATCCGTGTCAACTTTCTAGGCAGTTGCGTAGACTGACAGGGAAATGCATTTGTGTTGTCCTAAAGGATAGGATCTCTTCATTCTTCCAACTCACTCAGTTTGGGGTTGTAAAGCAGGTGCAGAAAAGATTGTGCACAGCTTAAGGAAATGCATTGAAGATAACTGGCTAAGTGGTGACTTTAAGATGGACATGTCAAATGCTTTTCATGTGGTTTCCAGGCAGGCAGTTCTGAATGATTGTGCAACCTTCTTCCCTGAGCTATTGCCATGGGTCTCATGGTGCTGTGGATCACAAACATGCTTGGTTGTACATGTGGCACCCTATGGGCAAGATTAGTTCCCAGTACAGAGTACAGCAGGGTGATGCACTAGGTCCAATGTTTTTGCTGTGGTCCTCCATAAACTTGTGACCAGCATACATTATCAGTGTAGATGCAGACGAGGACTGGTTCCACCTGCTGCTGGAATCTGGATGATGGTGTTTCCAGCAGCTAAGCAGGCCACACTTAATCTGAGCCATGGTGGCCTTGGTCTGCGTTCTCTTCATCACCACGCTCCTGCTGCATACATCTCATCTCTAACCATGTCAGTGCCTTCAGACGTTTGCTCTGCAACTTCAAAGGACAACCTTCTTGTTGCAGTGAATGCTTACAATGTCATGGTCAGTCAGCCAGATGCCATCTCAGTTGAAAGTGTACTTGATGTTCCACCTCGCCAGCACTCACTATGAAGAAGCTGACTTCAATTCCCTCATTTCAGATGCCAGCACTGTGACAAAGGCTAGATTGCATGCTATTTCAGTGCTCCAAGCCCATGCATGGCTTGGCATCCCAAGTGATTTGACCAGAGCATCAAATGAAGGTCGCTGGTCCTTATCAGGGTTCCTACAGCACCATGTAAAAGTACCAAAACGTATAATTTATATGAAAACAAATTCCTGTAAACTTGAAGGAAGCTTGTCAAGATGTTATAATACATGGACAGAATTAAATATATATATATATTCTGCATACAATGTGCAGGAATAATGCAACATTAGAAACGTTTGGCAGGATGTGTATGGTTTATGTGTTTTTTTTTTTTTACATAATATGCTATACATGCAACAGTCATTAAAAACACAATGTACTTATTTTATCAGCAAGCAGGGTTAACGCAAATGTAAGACAATTAACTGTGCCAATGAATTAATTGCTGCATTGAGTAAAGTGCATCGAGTTGCAAATGTATAATTATGAAATTTGACCATGGCTATTGGGTTGAGAGCTAAGCAATCAATAAGGTGCATGGGAAAGCATATAGGGGAGGAGCCTTGCCATAACATCTAAATACAAATTAAAAATTCATGGCATATGTATACAAAAAACTTGATTCTGATGAAAAGCATGTGATTTTTATCATCAGCAGTGTAAGAAGTGCAATGCAGTTCAATATAGCAATTGTATCCTCATTGTTCAAGGCCCCCCATACATGTATGCATATTCATTAGAGTATACATGTATGGGGTAGTGGAGTTTGATTTCATACCAGCACTGAATTATCAGCTTGTAGATAGACATAGGACACCCAGGGGGTGGAACTACTCTTACACCACTGGCTATCATTGTAACCACCTAGTGGTGGGACAAGTGGCACTTGCCTGATTTTTAACTCTCACCATTCTGAAGCATCTTACCTGCTGATTGGTGTAGGCCTCATATGGCTTGCACCCTAGCCCCCAGATCTCATACATGACAGCTCCAAAGGACCACACATCACTCATTGTTGAGTATTTTTTGAAGTGGATGGCCTATAATTATGCATTCCACAGAAGATAACATAACACATATCCGTGGTCCAACAAACCTCGGGTGCTGTCCATTTGACTGGTATCTGCCCTCCTTGTGAAAATAATATTCATCTTCGTCAAGATTCCTATAGACATGCCAAAATCTGCTATCTGTCAATGGCAAAGAGTTAATTTTGTGTGCTATTTCTTTTATGAAAATGATTGTCTTACTGCAGTACATGTTAATGTACTCCACATGTAAAAAAAAACACAATTCTACATGTAAGATGTCGCCTTGTTACAAACATACATGTAAATGCATATGAAGCCACTCGTACCATACCTTGCAAACTCTCTTGTCAGATAATAAAATATTTCTAGCTGCAAGGTCTCTGTGTACAAAACATTTTCTGGAAAGGTAGGCCATGCCTGATGCCACTTGTTGGCAGAACATCAACAGCTGGTTGGGCCAGGTAGATGGTAGCATTTCACCTGGCCTAAACAAATGTGGAGAAATTACAATTACTGCTACTTGTGCACATTAGATCTTCTACCATGGCCTTTGCTTTAGAAGATAGTTCCTCAAATCTCCACTGGTGAGTAGCTCAAATACTATCTTTACCTACAGATGGTTTCAAACTTAATAAAAATGTCATTGTACTTATATGCAAATAAATGACACGTTATTACATGTAGGTACATACAGGGTTTCCAATGGTTACCACTCCATACAGCCGCACTATGTTTTCATGGTGGAATTGTCCGTTGATAGCTGCTTCCTGTAGGAACTTGACTCCATCCTGTGGAGAGGCATCACTCTTGAGCATCTTCAAGGCTACATCTTTTTGTTCAGCTCCATGATTCCACTTTCCCTTGTTTACAGTTCCGAACTCCCCAGAACCCAGGTGGGCCAGCACTCTGAGCAATGATTGATTGCCCAAACGTTTTATCAGCAATATTCATTGTTATGGTGTAATATTTCTTTACAATTCATAATGATAAAACTCACTGGATTTGCTGCCTTGGGATTTCAAGGTACTTCTTGGCAGACATTTGCTGATATATCTCCTCATAGTCTGAGGAAGGCATCCAAAATGGCTCTGCCTCGTGGTCAACTGGCTCAGTGGTCACCTGAATAAAAGCATATGCATGTATGGGCCTTGAGAAAATCAAATGATTGCCAAAGGACAGTCTCGTATAGACATATTGCATATTGTTTTTCATACATGTAGCTCAATGCTAACCTTAATAAATACATTACATTTTCATCCTGAACATACAATGTATCAGAATTACATTAAACTATCGAGTTACATGTACTGCATATAATTCCTACCTCATTATTCATCCGCAACATTTACCCTTTGTGTATACATGTGCGAATCAAAATATTGCATGAAATGTAGTAATGATATAATCGACAGTATTAAATTAATTGCAATATCTAAAAGCCATACATGTCCCGGTGTTGTACATATCAGTACAAAGTGATGTATGAAATGTAATATGCATGCATGTATTTTCTTGAAGTTGGCATACAATTAGATTACCTTTATTATTGCTACTGTATGTGACTAAATCTTGCATTCAACAATGCTAAAAAATTCTCATGAGAACTGTGAGTGTATTCACTACAGCCTGCATAACGAATGTCAATTATAGGAAACTATTGGAATGCACGCTGTGTCGGTTACTGCTGTGGCTATCAAATTCAAGTTGACAGGTAAATCATAGTGTAAGAGCTGACAATCCACGCGAGTCTAATTATTATATATTAGACATGTAGATATAGAAATTAATTTCCATGCATCCTTATATAATTATACTTCCTTCTTTACGTGTACAAGTAAAAATATATTATACAGTGTATTGTAAATTAGGTTTTGGACATTCCTATCTCTAAGTAGTACGCGTGGGATGCATGCTCGATGCTACTTGACATGCATGCATGTACCATATACATGCACGTACCTCACTGAGCAAACCGTAAATGCTTTGGTCCAGCTGTGTAGTATTGCCGGTAATGACCTCACCACAATTATTGTAAAGCCCGTCATACATCAGCGATGGTGCAGGCAGAACCAGTGATGCCGCGGCCAGCTGTTAACAATCCGGTCACGTCACGGCTGGCCGTCAGCCGTCAAAATTTTAATACGGTCACGGACGGTCATTATTTATGCTAGAGTGGAACTTCGTATAAGGAATTCTGGTGTGGTTTGAAAAATATCTCGGCCATTTTAAGTGGTGCAATGATGACAAACACATTTTTAAGTAGCGGGAGACCCAAAATAAATCACTAGGGTGTTTTTGGTCCGTATAAACCTTCAGTTGTTTTAATTCGACGTGACCCAACTTTACCCGACCACGCTCACGCGTTCACTGCACTTTCTAGGATATAGTAATGGGTCTCGCTGTGTGGTTCGATCAAACTTCAGTGATTCCTATACCTATACATACTTTAAATAGCAATGCACCACTTACCGTTTGTTCAAAATAATTCAAAAACGACAATAGCCTAGAGAGCTGCCATCTTTTTCACACAAATTGGGTTTATTGTACAGTTATTAAAAATTAACTCCTTTATTATTGTTAACGGGCGTTAAATATACATTCCAGTCGTGCGCGCGCTGCGTTTTGGCTCAACCCTACTCTATGGCAAGCCTTGGTGGAAAGAAACCTAAACCAGTGCACGAGAGAGAGTGGGTAAAGCTCTTATCAGGACAGATTCCTTGCACACCATTAAAAGTGGGGATGAGACGATCCGTTTCCGTAGTGACAGGGGAAAGTGGTACTTCCATCTGACCTACAACCCATGGCCAGTAGGACATTCGAAAAGCAAAAGAGTGACAGTAGAGGATCCTGGTGAGAGCTACGTTCTAGGTACTAGGTAAAGGTTATTGGCAAGCCCATTGTTCAAACAACAGGGATCTGCACAAGATCTACCATCAGCAGCCCCTCCCCCCCCCCCCCCCCCCCCCCCACCCCTAACTAAACAACCAGATCATACTCCAACAACATCAGTGACATCAATACTATGCCGGGCTGTAAAAGTAAAACTCACCTACCGAGCCTCTGATATAATGTTGTGTTGTAATTTCAATTATAGACTTGAAAAAATGCAAAATAAAAAATCAAATAATTTTTTTTTTTCAAATAAAGTCTCTTATTATCCCCTTTAAGTCACTACAAAGCTATGCATGTAAATAATAATATATAAAAAGCATAGGTTGCATAGAAACACGGTGCCATTACTGGGTCATTTATACGTAGTTCCACTCTATAGAAGTTTGGCATGTGCGTATCAATAGAAATGGTTTATGAACGGTATGCATGGGCATAGCAGAACAAGAAAGATTCAATTAACTAAAGGCTTTATTGCAGCTGAGAAAGAGAACAAATTCAATCCTGGCTGGATCCATCCTCCATCTTCACAATGAGTCTCAACTGGGAGAAAACTCACTCGCACGTGGAATCCACGCGATAACGCATAATCATGGCAAGTCGCGTCCCCAGACCCACATTCGGCAGCAGTGGATGGATTACATATTAAATTTACGAATACATATCAGGCTGGGGACGAAACTATGTCATGGCGAGGGGGACAACGTAAATAATAAAATGGTTCCATAGCCACGTGTTGGTGACAGTCGGGTGTGCTGCAGACTTCACCGCGCTATCGGGTGGCTTATCCTCAAAGGTTCTTGGAAAGACGACATTTGCCACGCAGGGAAAAAATCCACTGCACGTGACGCTAGTGACGTGAACAGGCTTAATGGACCGTCAAAAGTTCTGACGGCCACGGACGGCCAGCAAATAAATTTGACGGCCAATTATTTTTCACGGTTTAATCACGTGATCGGTAAGCTTCCCGGTCACGGTCACGGTTGGCCGTCAAAAACCGTCAAATGAATACGGTCACGGACGGTCCGTGCTGGCCGCGGCATCACTGGGCAAAACTGCTACTTTCTCGTCTACGGATTTTGTCAACTCAGTTTCCTGCACTGTAGAATTTCTGTATGTATCATCGGCCATTACATCATCTCCTTGATATGGAATTAAGTTAGCGTTAGATAGATCTTGTAGTTTCCGTGGCACTACGCAGAGGATAATTATAGCTCACTTATACATACATGTATGTATTCATACTGATATCTATTACGTGGACATGCACAACCTACAATGTACATATATATTTAGGCGGGGACCCGGGGATTCATGGTAAAATATATGGAACGCTATGGAACGCCGTTGCCCTCAAAATTCAGAGCGTTTCAATATTTTATTTTATTTTGTATTTATTTTTATTTTTTATTTTATTCATAGAATTTTGAAATACTATCCGATAAATAGAAACACTGTCTTGATCGCTACTTGAAGTTGCCGTTAAACACGTTGTTTAGTTCGCTGCGAGGTTGTTACATTTGTTGCTGTGTGTTCTTAACAGACGCAGCTTGTTTTTACCCATTAAACACCTCTAAGCGGGCGTGTACTAGCTCTTTAGTTCCTCTCCATACGCATGTATTGTTAGCTTTATTACCGGTAGCCGCGATATCCCCGATCATGTTGCTTTCCTATATCATTTCCAAAGCCCTCCCTTTGTCTGCATATGCTTTACCCAATCAGAACGGTGTATACACGTTGCATTCTGAGCGGTGATAGAAAACCGGACCATATTGTAGGCCTACATGTATATTTAGCTATAAGAGATCAACACGTATGTTACTCTGATTGTACACATTACGAATGAAGGCTAACATGTACATTCGCATTGCTTAATGGGGGCGTGCCTCCTCAACACGAGGGCAACGGCGTTCCATAGGCAACGGCGTTCCATAAAAATATGCTGATCTATAAATATAATATTATATACATGTATATAATTATAATAATTATTATTTTACCTTTTCTTTGGCACCCATCACCCTCGATCCGAGTTAAGTGCTTAGCCTTAGGTTTTCTTCTCTTGACCATCAGAATAGCGCCAATAGTTATTAGCAGAGCGAGGATGAGAAGGAGAAGAACCACGATGGGACTCACCACCGCCGCCACGACAGTAGGGGAGGAGTGGGTTAGTTGAGCCACATTTTAGGTTTTGGTTTATACTGCCTCTGAGGTTTGGTATTAAGCAGAGGTTAATAGTCTGATGTAAAGGGGCATCACTTGGGTACATCTCATAGGAATGTTAGAGACTGGGGATGTACGTGAGAATAGGGACATTATTAAAAATCAACAGGTGTCAAATGGCACAACTAACCCAGCCAAGTGGGTTAGTTGTGCCAGGTACATGGGTCAGTTGAGCCATATGCTGCCTTCAGCCAAAGTTAGTTGCATTGCACAATAATTACTAACATAAGTAGGCCTAGGCCTTACGTTGTCAAATCATTGATCAAAGCAAATTCAAACACTAATGCATGACACTTTTTCAATGAGAGCTCTTGAAATTGATCGGCAAGTGTTATTAACGTGATTCATAGCCATTTTTCCTTTTAGAAATAAAAACAGAATGCTTCTGAGATTGCTCCATAGCCAAATAAGCATAGCTCACTATTTCTGTTACGTGAATCAATAAATCATTTTAATGCCATACAATTGCAGCTAAAGTGTATGGCTCAACTAACCCCCTTTGCAAATGGCTCAACTAACCCCACTACTAACTTTTCCTGTAACTACCCAAGTTGTATAAAAACGAAGCAAAGTATAGAATTCATTATAAACATAAATATAGCTGCATACATGCACTTTCAAACACCCAAGACTGAAACAAGAATATAGTCATTGTGTAGAAATTATGAGGGCACAAACCGCAAAAACAGAATTTCCCTCTGATCATCAAAATTCTTATTTTTGAATTTCATATTGTGATGAATACTAAAACAAAATCCTAAAGTAGGACAAAAAGCTAGTCATAACACTTAATGCCAACATATGTTAACATAATTCAATTATGTTTCTTCATGATGCTAAAACAGGGGGTGGCTCAACTAACCCAGTGGCTCATCTAACCCACTCCTCCCCTACTTTCGCTCACTACAGCGTTAGGTGTTTGACTCATAAGACCGGTGCCGGTAGTAGGGGTCACCTGGTTCAGCGTAGTAGTGACGTAGCCTTTTGGGGCGGTGCCAATACTATAGCTAGCGGACAACGGTGTGACAGTCGATGCTTTGATATTTGTGCCTGTTGTAGGCTGTGAAGCTGAGGAGGCATTGGATACGAAAGACGTCGATTTTGCTATAGTTGTCGTAGTCGATGGCACAGTTGTGGTGCTTGATTTCACAGAAGAGGTCGTTGAACTTGTTCTGATATTTGTGCCTGTTGTAGGCTGTGAAGCATTGGATACGGAAGACGTCGATTTTGCTCCAGTTGTCGTAGTCGATGGCGCAGTTGTAGTGCTTGATTTCAAAGAAGAGGTCGTTGAACTTGTTCGGAACGACGCAGTCGTCAAAATTGGAGTTCCGGAAGGCTTTTGGCTAGTGCTCATTGCCGAAGATGGCGTACGGGCTGGAAGTACAACTATAGGCCTTATATGTATACGTTGTGTCAAATCAATGAAGTCAGTACGATGCGTTTGCGTCGAACAATCGTGGATGAAGTAGTATAGAGTAAGCCGGACTATACTGCATGCATGCAGATGAATTTCACAGGAATTCAAAATAATTCTATTAATTATGTAAATGTACGTGGAAATTCGAACCACTGATGTCTTGTGATGAGAATACTCTAAATGGGTGACTGCCCGCCCATCCATGTGATTCTAAAGTTGTGCCGTCATCTCAATGTACTTCTGTACATGTACATTGTATATGTTTTCATGCATAAACACAGGACACCGAAGGTCATGGTTTTGAAAACATATTATTTTTTTCCAAATAATTTTTTAGCCATAAATTGTATACCACTAGAAAAAAACAAAATTCCTGCATTCGAGCTTTATACATGTATATAGTTACATAGTTTATATATACATATGTACATGTAGTTAGCTCATGAGCTAACTGTATTTAAAACTCTCAACACCGAGATTGATTTGCCTGGCAGTGATACATCATCTAGATACCAATCTTGCACTGGAAGTGCTGGACCATGTGATCATGCACAATCACAAGGTCCAGCACTTCCAGTGCAAGATTACTATCCATCTCATCCCCTCATGCTTAAGCATGGATCTCTGTAGTTCCAACAATCAGCCTTGGTTTGCACTCTGAACTACAAGAGTTCAACGCAGCACTAAAATAGTGCATGGCTCAGGACTATTCCCTCAATCGGTGGGCTTAAATGGGAATTTGATGGCTTGCCCTCTTTGCCCAGGTAATTCACTTGACCCTTTTGCGTATCATTGTGTTGGATACAAGAGAGGCAGCTATGTCACTTTGAGGCATAATGCTGTACGCAATGTGCTCTCCAAATACTTTCTGTAGAGCTGGCTTTTCATCACAGGTCATTTTGAAGTTTTTAGTGGCAGCTGGGGTCAGGACAGCTCAAGGACCCATCCAGCAGGCATCCTCCTATTATAGTCACCAAGTGGGAGAATGGCATTTCAGCAGCCTTCAATGTCAATGTTACATCTCCACTCAATTCTAGTATTATTAAGGAAGCGGGCATGTACTCAGGTGTTGTGGCAAGAGCAGCTGAGTTTAGATAACACATGACAGAAAATGTGCTTAATTGACATGGAAATGTATTCCACTGGCAATAGAGAGTTACTATTGCTGGGGTTCCAGACATTTTAAAGGCTTTCTCACAAATAGCCACTTAATTGTCTAGCCACTTATCTTGCCACTAAATCTAAGGCATTGGCTGGACCTCAATGTTCACTTAAGTCATTCATGCACTGATCAGAACTAATGCTCGTACCTTCCTGACTTGTTCCTACTCACTCCCGCATTGTACATCCGAGTGTGTGATATAAACAAGTCAATGATAAGCTAGGTTCTCATGGGCTCAATTGTCCTCTCAGTGAGGGCCATACAGTTACACCTTGTCATGCTGCAATAAACAGCATCATTCATAGATCTTAGGTGGTCCTTCGAATGCCATCGATTTTTGGAGCCTGCAGGTCTATCATGCTCTGATGGCAAATGACCAGATGCAGCTCAGTCATGATTACACCATGGAAATCAGGGTGTCCACTTGTCTGGAATTTCACATGTCAAACCTCATATGAGCTACAGTCAACATAGGAAGCAGGAGCTATTGCAGCTTTGGCAGAGCGGAAGAAAGACCATAGCACGAATGCTGCCTCATTAATTGCCATTGAGACATCAACTGTCTTTAATCCAGATGCTATACAATTCTTCATTGTTTTGCCCAAGGTCTAAATTTAGTATATTCATTGTTCATAATTACATTGTAAGGGGTGTTCCCAATTCGGTTCCTTTGCTCTAGCTGCTCGAGGCGTGGGTGAGATCTGGTATATGTGTCTACTGCAGCTATGGCAAAATCACACCAAATGAAGGTACGATATTTGATCACGATCGACTTATAGGAAATGATGAAATGGTAAAGTGGGATACGCCCCCATCACCTACATGTACTTCAGTTGTTGTATGATCAAGTATGACGACACTAAACATTCCTGACTTGGTGGTCATCACCAGGCCCAGTACTCGCATTGTACAGTTAGAAGTTACCATATATCTAAATGATAAGACGACTTGCAGAGGCGGCGGGAAGGTTAAAAATAAAATAAATTAGCTGTACTTGGAGGAAACCACTCCTTGTCCTGTGCAGTTTGATGATCCGAGGCAATAAGTGTGTGCAGTAAATACATAAACGATAAACGTACGTACGCGGTTACGTATACATGTATGTACTCACATGCCGAAGGCATGTAATTCAAAGGAGGATAAGGTTAGGGCTTTAGGGCTTTAGAGCTTAGGGTTAGGGCATGATTCGCGCCGACGATGCCGACGCCGAATCTGGAGTCAAATTGCACCCGCGGTGCTGTCCAGACACTTTTCATTGCACCAAATCGGTCGCACAAAAAAAAAAAAATGATCCGGCTGGTCCTCAGTCCGCTTCGCGGACGAGGCGTCTTCGCGCGCCACTTAAACCGCCTATGTGGTACAGTGGTGTGTCCAAATACAAACGTTCTTTCTCCGCCATGCTAATGTTCTTCCCAACCTTCATGACCATATCCCATACCAAGGACTGGTCTTGCAACGAAGCTCCTGGTTTTCGGGTCACAGAGGATACACAAGTAGTAGTTTTGGGCTCCTCGACCAATTGCTCCATTGAAGCTATAGAGGATAGCACTTTTTTTAAACGTGACTGTCTTAGATCTGCACGTACATGTAGTGGGACGTCTCCTTTCACAGGTCTCACGATGGCATGTGCTACCATCATTCGAGATCGTCCGCACCCTTCTACCATCCATGTACCTCTTTCTGCACTCTGAGTGTATAACATTATTTACATTGCACGCTTTATTCCTTAATTCATATTTATATGACCCTCTACTCATACAAATGTTACATGCTTTTGATTATAGCTTGGAGTGAGAGTCATTTATGACTGAATGTATAATATACACGCATGTACAACCTTTTTATGGCTAATGAATTGTCCTGCACAAATTTCAATCATGTATAGCTCTTTCAGGATGGTCTTCCATCATATAAATTACTGATGATCTGTGATGAACATGACTGAACGGATAATTGTAATTAAAAGTACACATAGAAGCGTGTTAAGTTACGTTACAAAAAATAAATAAACATATTATGAACTGCATGTGACGTACTCATTGGGGGTAGAAGTCATGTTTTGAAGCATTTTAAATCAAATAGTGATGCGCACCCTGATTTCACGATGGTACATGATGACAGATCGATGGGGAGAAGGAAGTGGAACGGGGATAACGGCTCTGCATGTCTTCTTCATGTCACAGGAATGCATTATTATAGTATGCTGTTTCTTAGCGGCTGAGCATCGAAAAACTGAAGCGCTAGGTGCATTTCATGATCATTGTGAGCATATTTCATCATACATGTATACATGTATCTGTACGCGTAGGCCAATGCATGCATATGCGTGTCACTGCTTGCATAAGTGTATACATGTATCTGTGTAGTTCAAGAGAGTGTCACGCTGTACCGCGAGAAAATTACCGGGCGGTACACTTTTGTCTGCCAAACTTGTACGTCCTCCATGTAGGTACAATTTTCGCAGTGGCGGATCCAGGGGGGGGACGGGGGGGGGGGGGGGGGGGGGGGGGGGGACGACGACTCATTAAATATTCATGAGTGTATTTTGCGTACCGCGTGCGATTATAACCGCACGAAACAGTGCCGCGGTTAGCTACAGCGCTGATACATGTACTGACAGGGGCGGATCTGGGGGGGGGGGGGGGGGGGGGCACCGGGGAGACTGGCCCCCCCCCCCCCCCCCCCCCCACCCAAATTCAAAAATCCCACTATATTCACATGACGTGGCACGTTACTCGTTAATTCTTCAATAATCTGAGTGTTTTCTTGTGTTTTCAAGCGCACACTGATAGCGGAGCGATCTGATCGGTCATGTACAGCGTTTGTAGCGCATATCGTTTTCATACCTAACCGGGTGTGGTTTGTGGTTGGTTGATTGATGCTAGAGCAGTTACGCAGACGGTATCATAACATTGATGTCGATCTGCCACTTGTAGGTCCTGCGTTAACATAGAACAGTTGTTAGTATTTACCTGTAGCAAGGATTATATATTTTCTCTGCCTGTAGTACCCAATGTATTGTGTCGGATGCATATTCACTGTAGTATGCATATTTATCGCCTATTGCCGGTTGGAGAGGAACACAGCAAAAAAAATGAAAAGAAGACCGCAAATCGAGACTTGATTTTACAAGTGATCTGACATCTATACATACTGATACAGACTGATTACATGCAGCCTGCATGCACATACAATCGTTGATTTTCATATGATTTTCTTACAATTTTTGCTGCGTGAAACCAAGTTAACCAACCTCGGCCGGCGCCTTATATCACAAGGAAAGTACATATCCCTATTATGCTATTTATGACTCAAATGATGCATTATGGCTAATAATAAATAAGCATTTTACGTAACAATTTTAGGCCCGAAACTATTTGCTCATCTAACCGCACGGTGCAAATACTTTTCTTGTAGTGCAATTTTTAATTGCACATGAAGCACATATAGTTTTAATGCTTTAATACTTAGATAGTATCAAAAGCTTCCGCGCTTCGCGCGGGAGGGGGCATATCCCCCTCCCGCACCCACCCCCTTTTGGGGTCCACGCCCACTTTCTTATAACTTTTATTAACCGTGCCCCCCCCTTAAAAAATTCCTGTATCCGCCCCTGATTTTCGATCTTTGGTTACCTAAATTTTACCACCCGCTTCATTTTACGCCATGCAGGTAAAAATTTTGAGTGAATTTCCAGTGATGTGACGGTTCAAAAAATAAATTAATATACGAACTTGCAACTCACGTAACAAATTACAACCATAAATAATACATTAAAAAGTAGATATTCTATTACACATCAAACATCTACCCAGTTTTTATTACTACTATATCATTATCATACCCTTGTGTGTACAAATTAAGAACTACTTTTTATTGTTACTGAAGTCGCATGCAAGCATCCAAGGTTAAAAATATATAAATCATTTTTTGATTTAGTTAAGCCATCAATTTTGTTTTTTTTAATTAAAATAAAATACATAATTTATTTTATACAAAGTAATTTTGAAATACTTACAAATGAAGGTTGTCTTGGTCGCTATTTGTATATTAATTTGCCCTTGGAAGCAAGTTATTCCAGCTACACCAAAATCAAATGACCAACACAGCATGATATAACTTATAATATTGATTTTAGAAAACCATGTTAATGTACATGTGTAAATTTCCCCCACTACTCCAGAATGCAAATACTCCATTACACCTTGCTGCAATGGGAGGTCATACATTTAGTGTGAAATTCCTCCTTTCCACTCCTGGTATTGATGTTAACATCAAGAATGATGTGAGATCCATTGGCTGATGATTATTTAAATACGGGCATTACATGTGTTAATAAAGGTACTGTCACAAGTTAATGTGAAGTGATGTACATATAATATAATACCCATACATTCAGTGGGAAGCCATCTGGTTGGCACGAATCGAGCGCAAACACGTGCACATAATTCCAGAGGGGTATATTGTATATGCGAAGGCCGAAGGGCATTTTTGTCGGAAACTGTCTCAACATAGATTGCATGCATAGTGGATCAGTATGGCCTTGTCTCAATAAGTTAAACAATGTTCATCAAAATCATGTACATGTACATGTACAGTGCATTACTCAAACATTATATATATATTTTGTACTAACAGAGTGGTTGTACTCCATTACACCTTGCTGCAAGGGGAGATCATACTGCTTGCGTGAAACGTCTCCTCTCCACTCCTGGTATTGATGTGAACATTTCAGACAGAGTAAGTTGGTCCAATGAATAATGGTAAGAGATGGTGTATTCAAAAAGTTTCTATATGTTTAAGTTAGCCTGGGGACCTGACTGATGCAGTCAGGTTCCCAGACTATGATTTAGTGTGACATGCAATTCAATTGTTGTTCGTGTTTTAGTGGGTAATTCTACAATGTACATTACACCACAATTTGATGCAGGATTAGGGGTTGGTAAGTTTATTCCCTTCTAGCGTGGCATTATGAGGCTATGAGTGCACAACGAAGGTATTTCTTCATTTATAATCCACACAGTCAACCTTAGTGCCATACTACATCATCATAGCTATTACCTAGCTCACCACACTAGTCTATAGGCTTGCCAGCTAACTAGAAATTTCTAGTTAGCTGGCAAGCCTATAGCCTGCATGAGCTATGATCTGCACAGTTGTGAGTGCATGGTTTTAAATGCATATGCATTTGCATATAAGTTGTTTCACTCAATGCTTGTGTTGTACAGAGTATGATAGCTCAATGAAGTGATTTCAGTGTGTGTGTGTACATGTTTTATATATTTTGACTGAACTATTGTACCCATTCCAGAATGGTGATACTCCATTACAAATTGCTGCAAGTAGAGGTCATATTACATGTCTGGAAAATCTACTTTCCACCCCTGGTATTCATGCGAACATTAATGCCTGTGTGGTATGTGCGCGTGTACATATACAATGTCACCATGTACACATTGTATATGTTGACTAAACTATTGTGCCCACTCCAGGGTGCCAGTGATACTGCATTACAACTTGCTACAAAGGGAGGTCATATTGCTTGCGTGAAACATCTCCTTTCCACTCCTGGTATTGATGTGAATCTGAAAGGCCGGGTGAGTCAGCCATATTGATTTTGGGATATTTTGTTATACATGTATGTTTATCATTAAAATTAATACAAGTATATGGGTCCAGGTCACATGATGTTTGATGGAGGTGTTTACATGGACCAATTTATTTAGCACACATTCAATTAGCATGTACATGTAAATTTTCGAGTCATGACTCTTAGTGTACATCAGTGGCAATGGGTACTTCATCAATAGTATTTGAAAAAACTGAGGTAGTTAATCAACATAGGAAAATGGTCCAACTACATTAAACTATTACAGAGACATTGATGGCTATATATAACTATGAATGACAGTTTCTGAGAAAAAAATTAATGGAATTGCTATAGCATTTGAATCGTTGCCGGACTCTATTGACTTCCTATTTTCAATACTTCATACCACCGGGCCATTCTATGGCAAAAATATTTTAAGGTGTTTTGAACTACCTCTGTGTTATATTTTTGAGGCTCGATACCCCATCAAGATAAAATACCCATACTATTTGACAGAAGCATTGAAATTGCTTGCAAAAGTGTGTACATGTATGCCATGACCCCTATCACATTTTGGTACAAGGCTAGCTGAGCATGTTGTATTTCAGCCATGGATTGCGATTACAAAAAAATTAGCACTGTATCATGCATTCATGTTGTAAACCATTTATTAAAGCAGTGTACTCATCTATTATTATACATGTACATGTACCAACTCAAGTGGAGTGATAGTCCACTACACCTTGCACTAGAGAAAGGTCATATTGCTTGCGTGGAACATCTTCTTTCCACTCCTGGTATTGAAGTGAACACTAAGAATAACGTGAGTTGTTTGTTCCATGTAATGTTTTTGTATGTGCAGACGCATGTTCCTTACAGATACATATATTTACATTGTGCATGTGCCAACCAAATTTGTATATCGTCTTGCAAGTATTGCAACGTCTGATACCATAACTTTCGGAAGGAGTTATCAAATCGCTTCAAATTCGGTTTGAAGGTACATGTAAAGAGGTTCCTTAGCTATTGGTTTGTTCTATTCGTTAATTTTTACTCCATCCGTTACGGAGATACAGTTGAACAAAGTTTGTTTATACGTTTTCTGCGCTCGATTCGCGCCAAATTTACTGTATGGGGAGGCGTATATCATAGGTATTAGAGTAATGGATTGGAAACATCTCACGTGATCCATTGACGTTCAATAGAACTTGACGTACAATCCGTGTTTCGACTATTTGGGGCGTGGCCGTAGAGAAGTTAACGAGTTTTACACTTATCCGTACCCTTTGGTTGTGTTCAACCAGTGAGAAACGTAGATTACGATGGGTTTAATCCTTTTTAACATTTTACCAATTTTAAATAAATTGTGTTAGCCTGCTATTGACTGCAAACGCTTTGTGGGACTGTGCGCTTAGTACCGTACTCCGTAGGCTACCGTAGAGCCTTCCTTCTATACGTTTCATGGTAGCCCGTGCGACAATACACTTGATTGGGTATAATAAATATATAGGCACATCGCATCATAGAGATAAAACATCGTGGTATTTGATGATATAAAGGTCTTATATATACAGTGCACTCCTATCTCGTTATTTTATTTTTTTAATCGATGTAGTGCTATGTATATTCATAGGTAATAGAGTATTATCTATGGTATATTTAATTTACCAAAAAACACTATAGATTTAGATATAATAGGAAAAAGGAATATAACGAGGAAAGAAAAAGCACAGTAGTGCAACAATGATGTGCAACATAAATCACTTCAGCGCTGTGCCCTGCAGCAGGGTTGCCGAAGGCCAGCCCGGCCTGCCAGGCCGGACTTACAGTTTGGCCTGGCAGGTAGGACCTAGTCTCGTCCCCAGCCTGATATGCATTCGCAATACCGTAAAATCGCAATTAAACGCCGCGGTTTTTAATCGGGACAGAATCAGTTTACTAGTGAAATTTTTGTTACTGTTGGAAATTAAAATGTATCTTTTGAACGATACACAGCAACCTCAGCAGCTTTTGGCAAATGAATGTATCCTGCATGTATTTATCTGTTGCAAGTTTGCTCAAGTTCCACTCAGGGTAGTTTATCTTGCTCGCCACGGATGCGATGTAACGACTTTTTAATAGCGTACGTTGGCTATATACAGATACGGTAACTTCCAAACGATCACCTCTCGGCGTTTAAACTTATAACAATCATTCTCTCCGAAGTTAGAGTCGTTTAAAACAAGTAGGTCTTTCCCGCTCGTTTGGTGTCTGATATATTAAAATTACTAAATATTGCCGATAATAACTCATCACAACTGAAACCATGCAGTCCCCAATTCACGCACGCGCAATGCATCAGTCATGTACATGTATAATCTGCAGCAACAGGTAAAAATCGGAAGAAGTGCTATGATAAACTGTTCGTAGATCATCATCTCCAAGCCTTGAAATTTTAAAGTATGCGTTCAATCGCAAAATAATTTGGCATTGTTAAGTACCGGTACTTGGATGGCAGAATGTGAATTGCCATGAACTCCTGCAGGCAACTGAGGCGAGCTCTATCATCAGTGCATGTGTGCATGTGTTTAGTGCGTGGGAGGAAGTAACAATGGAGACAATAGTAAGGTCATTTAGAGGTTGCGGTATATAAGAACTGCAATCAACATCCACCTCAATGCATAATGACCGTCCATGTCACCATAATCCTCTTCATCGCAGCTGGACCATGCATTGATCATCATCTGCATCTGAATCATCTGTGCCTATGCCTTGACTTAGCTTGAGCTTTTCCGAAATGGAATAAAATGCAGCAAATAAGGTCGGGATTGTTTTTTTTTTTTAATACCACAACCTCCAAATGACCTCACAATTGTCTCCATTGTTATCGCCCCCCACGCACTAACCACACACTGTACAATCAGCTGTTTTTAAGGAGCTCGCCCTGCAGGAATTCATGGCAGTTCGCCTTCTGCCATCCAGCTACTCATCAATCAGTACCAAATTCGTTGGCGATCCGCGAACCTTGCATGCCCCCTTCTAGGCTTGGAGATGCTGATCTACGAACAGTTTATCATAGCACTTCATCCGATTTTTACCTGTTGCTGCAAATTATACATGTACATGACTGATGCATTGCGTGAATTGGGGACTGGTTTCAGTTATTGCTTGTGAAACATGCAGTGATTTTACGGGTGTAACGTTATTGGTCATGTGATGAGTTATTATCGGCAACATTAGTAATTTTAATATATCAGATGCCAAACGAGCGCGGGAAAGACCTACTTGTTTTAAACGACTGTATCTTCGGGAGAGAATGATTGTTATAAGTTTAAACGCCGAGAGGTGATCGTATGGAAGTTACCGTATCTGTATAGCGAACGCACGCTATAAAAAAGCACGCATCCCAACGGGCACAAATGTCGTTACATCGCATCCGTGGCGAGCAAGATAAACGACCCTGAGTGGAACTTGAGCAAACGTGCAACAGATAAATACATGCAATATACATTGGAAATTGCATTTCCAAAAGCTGCTGAAGTTGCTGTGTATCGTTCAAAAGATACTTCACTAGTAAGCTGATTCTGTCCCGATTAAAAGCCGCGGCGTTTAATTGCGATTTTACGGTATGCAGTCTGGTGAAGTCCTGTACAAATTTCTGTCCCGCGATTACGTAACATTGTTACACAACGTCGGGAGGAATGCAGTGACGTATTTTATGAATGAGTAAAATTAATTAATTAAATAATTAATTAACGCAACTAACAGAGGAGAAAGGACCAGAAGTTCCCGAACAACGCTTCGCTCGTTGTACTTCTTCGATCGCGCGTCAAATACCCAAGGCAGAACGGCTTAACAAAGTGACTTCCCATGCCCAATTGTAAGACATACGAAGACATCCCGATCCAGTGTACGTCTACGATGATTCGGAACTGTTTGTCTTTAACTTAAGTGCCGAATAACTCATACGTTCACCCGCTCATTTGATCGTTCGCTGTACATCCTCCGTCACCATCGCAATTATCAATAACTTCGAGAGAATGCAATTACTGCATACCTCAAATCTGATTGCTGCGCCAACATTCTGGTGCAAATTGAGTACAGGACTTCACCAGACCCACTTTTCGCGTAGCGGTGATGTAATCCATCCGCTACTGCCGTATGTGGGTCTGGGAACGAGAATAGGTCGGACCTTGGCCTGACAGGCCGGGACCCGCCCACAAGGCACGCATGCGTATGGCGTTTATTTGCTAAAGGGGAACCTTCGATTTCGTTGTAAGATACGGCTCAAATTGAGCTTTTCGTTGCGGGCCAAAGCAATTAAAGAAGAAATCACTTTGACCGCACAGCTTGAACGGCTGCTCTTTGTCGTGTCATTGTATATGCCTAGTTGGGTGTGGCCCGACTACGCTGTAGTCGGGCCACGCCCAACTAGTAGATCGATGCCTAACAACAGTTAAGTGCTCCCTGACATAGAGCTTGTGGCAGTAATCACATCATGCCTTTTCTTAGAGGCATGGACTGAAATGCGACCAAACAATGGAGGTAGAGTCATGTTTTTGACGTTGATGGGAACCTTTAACATAAATAAGAGTTGCATCTAAAGATCGGGAGTAGCTGAAGTGGATGCACAGGCAGCATCCGCATGAAGCAGCATCCTACGCGCGCGTAGCGATCAAATTTAAATTAAGGTTAATAAACTAAATATATTAATAATACGTATTAAACCGATCTTACAGGTCGGGGCTCTGTCAGGCCGGACCCCGGCCTGACTTTCGGCAACCCTGCCCTGCAGACCCTTCCCCTTTACGAACTTCCTACAACATGGTGAACATGACAAGGGAGTAACTGTTTGCTTTGGTGTGCTACTCCGTAGCCGTCTGCCATAGGGTGCAACTCACTAGCCGTTAGCTGCACGTGCGATGGTATAGTAGCTGCAATTAAGCTGTGGTACTCTGTAGCTTTCTGCCAAAGAGTTCGTTCTAGCCATAGATAATGGAATTCTATTATCTATGATGCCATAGGATCCACTCCATACAGTCTGCCAAAAGGTCCACTCCATGCATAGTTGTTTGCTTTGGGGGTATGCTCTGTCTATAGCAAGCATAATTGGCAGCTGCGAAACGACATGTACAACTGCGTAGCAAATGAGATTCATAGTTCTGTTTCCAATCCATTTAACACTATGATTATACATGCATCATTGACACGAACGAAGCGGCAGGAAAACGTACACGTACTTTGTTATCGATCATGCACCACATTTAAAAGATTTACATGTTATATGAGCCATCACTTAATGTCCTCCAAAGCTGGCCAGTTGTCGGAGGTCTACTGAACGAATATATGTAACCAGACTGTCTGACCAATGATATTAAACTACAACTGAGATGCTAACAAGTCGTCGTGGAATATACAATACTCTTATTGTAGAGCATCCCTAGCCGACTACTATATACAAGCTAACAATGCAACAACACAGGTACATGTATGATTACACTAAAAATAGTTTGAACAGGATCTAGTGAGCGGCAGAACTTGTGACCCTTGTCAAAGGAACAATGCAACAAATTAAAGCTTTGGAAGCAACATGCACCATGGAATCCAATATGCTTGTAAAATATTATGCTTGGTATCAAGTAGGTATTGATTTAGTGGGTCCTTTACCCGCTGAGACTCCAGAGGTCACAAGTATATATAATGACAATCACTGATTATTATTTTAGAGCTACATTAAAATTGTCCGTTTCTCTACCTAGATCTAAAGCTTGTTCTACCAAACACAAAGCCATCCCATGATAGGAATGCCCACGGCCATAAATGCTAATTTGCATGCCTGGAATCTGATTACATGATGCCACTCAAATTTGTGTACCTTGGAACAAAAAATCACTATGGGATGCAAAACAACTAGACTCCTAGTAATAATCACTTATCTGAACAACAGTAAAATGTGTGTTCTTATTTGGATATCATTTGTTTCAGGATTGCTGTACATTTGTAAGGGGATAACCAATAGTGGAATCGGGTATTTTGCTAATCGTATTCATCACACTTCAAATCTTACATAGGACCTACTAACGTAGGTCCTGATAGTATAGGTGTTGAAAATAGCACATGACAACAATACGTGTACTTTGTACCCACCATGTTGACTAAACTGTTGTACCCACTCCAGCGTGGTTATACTCCTTTACACCTTGCTGCAGAGGGAGGTCATACGACTTGTGTGGAACGTCTCCTTTCCACTCCTGGCATTGATATGAACATAAAGAATGTTGTGAGTTACATGGTGGCTTGTTCTACCAAACACAAAGCCATCCCATGATAGGAATGCCCACCATAAATGCTAATTGGCATTAACAAAAACATCTATGGGATGCAAAACAACTAGACTCCTAGTAATAATCACTTATCTGAACAACAGTAAAATGTGGGGGGGGGGGGGGGGGGGGGGGGTTTGTTGTTGTTTGGGTTGCTGTACATTTGTAAAAGAATAACCATATCAAATTGGCTCCAGTGAACAATATATGTGATGTACATGTATGAACCCAATGGGATATCAGACCATAACAGTTAATATTGGCACAGACACCATAATATACATACTTTTGTAATGAAATATTATAGGTGTTGAAAATAGCACATGACAACAATACGTGTACTTTGTACCCACCATGTTGACTAAACTGTTGTACCCACTCCAGCATGGTTGTACTCCTTTACACCTTGCTGCAGAGGGAGGCCATACTACTTGTATGGAACGTCTCATTTCCACTCCTGGTATGGATGTGAACATAAAGAATGTTGTGAGTTACATGGTAGTGCATTGAATGTTACATGAATAATGCAGCTATCAGTAACATAACACTAAGAAAAGGTTTGAAGAGGAGGGAGTGGGGTGTTCACTTGAGGGCTATATTTATATGTTAAGGTTGTCAGGCAATTTTGCAACCTATATTTAAAGCTTGATCTAATAAGCAAAAATCCATCCCATGATTAGAAAACACCTACTATAAACGCTAATTAGTATGCCTGCAATCTGATTGCATGGTGCCCCACAAATTCCCACCCCATGGCACTAAACTGTGTATGGGATGCAAGCCAACTTCACTCAAAATGAAAATAGTTTGACCCCAATGCAAAAAGGGCATTTTCTGGAAATCTATTGTTTGCTTTTCTGTACATAACCATTGAATGCAATGAAGTGTGGGCATGTACATGCATATATTGAAATTGTGAGGTATAAATATACATGTATACGTGCTGAAAATAGCGACAACAAAATTCAAAAGTAGACATTGATGAGAACATTTATAATTTCATGTTACAGTGACTGATATACCCCAAAATGATCACATTTCCATATATGAATAATATGATATTGTAATAAAAGGGAGGGGAGTGTTTTTTGGTTATATTGCTATATGAACATGTATCTGCACCTTGAATGAAGACACTTTATGACACTGGCTTTAAAACAGTTATGACTATAAATTGGCCACCTCTCCCTCATCCCTTTTTTGCAATAAACCATTCACCTTTGTATTCCAAAAATACTAGGGCACATTTATCCACTACTTGTGTATATATATAAAGTATTGAATTGTTGTTCAATTAAGTTCCCCACTTTTAGCCAATGATCCCCATTTTTCGCATATGTGTGAGTTGAGAATTCTATGTATAAGTGAGCCATTACTGTACTGTGTGGCATAACTTGTATATGTTACCCACTCCAGTATGGTCATACTCCATTACACCTTGCTGCAAAGGGAGGTCGTACTACCTGTGCAGAACGTCTTCTTTCTACTCCTGGTCTTGATGTGGATTGTGCATTTCAGACAATCTTTGTATAATTTTACATAATCGATAAAAATTAAAGATGTGAGCACTGAATGTAGATCAGATTGATTGGATGGTCTTTGGGGGACAATAATTTAATATTGCATCTTGACAAACACTTCAACGCATGTAATTGTGCTTATTAAAGTTCTCGTGGATGTCTCAGTAGTTTGCCTCCAAGTGTCTTTCTCACTTCTCCGCATGTGTGGATGCTACTGTAAGTTACTACACCTAACCAGAGCAACCCCACATAGCCTTTGTGCAGACTCTCTTAAGTCCTTTGGTGAAGAGATAAGGTTTTGTTTACTTCATGCCTTGCAGCGGATGTCTTTGATTCTCACTGGCAGCAAGCACAGCTCATTCCATGTTTTGGTGGACTAGGCTTTCATTCCCTCGCCCCTCACTCCTCTGCTGCTTTCATCTCTTCCCTTGCCCCTTCAGGACTGTGTAGCCCTGATGACATCCACATGCTACAGGCTGTAACATCCAAATCTCCTCGCAGGACTCTATCACTGTGGAAACCACTTTAGCCTCTCCCCCTCCCCCTCCGCAGAAAGCTTTGTCTATAATATGTTGGCGCAGATCTGATGTTCATATATTCCAGTCCTTGCTATCCTCCTCCTCTCCAGTGAGCAAGGCTTGAATCCTTTCCATCACTACCCCTCATGCAGGTTCCTGGATCTCTGTTGTCCCTTCCACTGGCTTCGACCTGCACCTTGACAATGCTGAGTGTCAGGTTGCTCTTAGATGGTGGCTGGGTCTTGATACCTCAGGAGGTTCCTCTTACCCTTTTGCCCTGACATTGCTCTATACCCACTAGGTCATCATGCAACCTTTTGCAGACATGGTGGGGATGTACATGTAGTTTCACATCATAATCATTTGCATGACATACATGTATCGTTGCTGACTTTTGTTGCCATGCCCACCTTTCTGTGAAGGTGGAAGTGGGATATGGTTTAAGTAGGGAACATTTCAACTCCCGTCCTGCAGATGTTCTTGTTCAAAGTTGCGACAGAGGAAGGCCTGCAGCCTTTGATGTCACAGTTACCTCACTTCTCACTCCTGCTGCTCTGAATGAAGCTCATGTATCTGCAGTGGCAGCAGCCCATGTGGCTGAAAACAGGAAGCATGCTGCTAACAATACATAATGCCAGGAATTGGAGTGGACATGTAAATGTATCCCCCTGGTGGTGGAAATGTATAAAAACTGGGGGAAAGAAGCACAAAGTGCATTTTCCCACTTGGCATCCCTGCTTGCTGTTAGCCAGTCAAGTTCCAAATCAATAATGGTTGCTGATATTTATGGCCGCCTCAATTTGTCACTGGTGAGAACAGTGGCAAGGGCCATCATGGGAAGGGAGTTGGCCCATGGATAGACTTATTGGAACTGTGATAAATAAGCTTTACATTGTGCTAATACTTACTTTTGTATATGCTTTGCTTGTAATCCTATGTTTATATATAATAATTAACACATCTAAAGGTAAACTGCCAAATTAGAATGGGTTGGCTTTATTGGAACGAGGGGGGGGGGGGGGGGAGGGGGGGGAGGGGAGGGGTCCAAAGTGGTAGAAGACTAGAGTAGGGGTTTGAACCTCATTCTATGTATCAGTACACAAAGAAGAATGAGGCTCAAACCCCTACCTCTAGTCTCCTACCACTTTGGACCCCCCCCCCCCCCTACCTTCCCGTTCCAATAAAGCCAACCTGTTCTTATTTCTCAATTTACCTTAAATGTGAATTATACACTACAGGTGATTTGAGCATCTACCCATCTGAGATAAAGTCTTCAAAAGGACTGAACTTTGAAATCCTAGGTGCCCGATAGTGACTTTGTGTACTGTGATAAATATGCATCTCAGAAACGTGCAAAGGCCCAGGAGCTGGATCCTCAGGTGGCTATGCTTCTCCTTCGTCAGTGCGGCAGTTTCTGTAAGATGGTACATCTAGCTTGTTCTACACCTCCCTCTCTTATGGCTGATGCATTGCAAATGTTTGATAATGACATTCATGAGGCTTTTGCTGAATGCACTGCAGTGGATGGCAAAAGGCCCAACTCTCTCTTAGCAGAGGTGGGCTGGATCTACGTAGCCTTTCACACCACCAAGCAGTAGCCTAAATTTCATCTATAAGTGCATCTGAGAAGTGTACAGTGTCCATGTCCCACCTGCTTCAGTGAACCTCTTCAATGCACTCATTCCATCTGCTGATGTCATCACTCTAGATGACATTGTCTCCCCATCATGCTGTTGGCATGCTCTGTCTAGTAAGATTGATAATCACCGATTTATGCTTCTTTTTGACCATTCATTTTTACCTGACAGAGCCCGCTTGCTATCAGTTTCTTCCCCCAATTCTGCAGCCTGGCTTTCTATTCTTCCCTCACCAGGTCTTAACCTGCACATGGACCCTCAGGAATTCCAAATTCCCTTAAAATGGTGGCTAGGTGCGGATTTGGCTCAGGACCTCAACTGCACCTCCTGTCCAAGTCTTGCCTTGATCCATTGGGCCACCATGCTATTACATGCAAGCGATATTGTTTCCGGCCACAATAAACTCCGTGATGTTTTTGTGGAGTGTTGTAGGCAAGCTAATGTATCTGCACAAGTCGAGGTTGGAAGTGGCTTTGGGCATGACAAATGCAACACCAGACCAGCAGATGTTATTGTCCCCAACTGGTCTCTTAGGAAGCCTGCTACATTTGATCTTACCATTATCTCACCACTAAACCCTTTTATTTTGTCTGAAGCGGGAGTGATGGCAGGATCTGCAGCTTTAGTGGTGTAAGAACTGCAATGCAGTTTAATGGCTATAGTATCCTGATTCTAGTACATGTACCTTTAAAAAAGGCTCTCCATATGCATGGTGTTGTACAATAATAATTTCAAAATGCTTAATCTAATTATTATGCCGATGTGATTTCTTACCAGCACTGAATAATCAGCTTGTAGATAGCCCTGGGACACCCAATGACAAACTTACATGCATATACATGCATGCACATGCATATGAAGCCACTAGTCCCATACCTTGCAAACTCTCATGTCAGATAATAAAATATTTCTAGCTGCAAGGTCTCTGTGTACAAAACCTTTCCTGGAAAGGTAGGCCATGCCTGATGCCACTTGTTGGCAGAACATCAGCAGCTGGTTGGGCCAGGTAAATGGTAGCATTTCACCTGGGCTAAACAAATGTGGAGAAATTTGTATTTACTGATACATGTGCACATTAGACCTTCTACCATGGCCTTTGCTTTAGAAGATAGTTCCTCAAATCTCCATTGGTGAGTAGCTCTAGTACTATCATTACCTAAAGGCTGGTTCCAATCTTAATAAAAATGTCACTGTTTGAAGACTTAGATACATGTATGCAAATCACTGACAAGATCTTATACATGGTACCTACAGGGTTTCCAATGGTTACCACTCCATACAGCTGCACTATGTTTTCATGGTGGAATTGTCCGTTGATAGCTGCTTCCTGTAGGAACTTAACCCCATCCTGTGGAGAGGCATCACTCTTGAGCATCTTCAAGGCCACATCTTTTTGTTCAGCTCCATAGCCATGATTCCACTTTCCCTTGTTTACAGTTCCAAACTCCCCAGAACCCAGATGTGTCAGCACTCTGAGCAAGGAATGGTGTGCAAGTTAGAAAATCCATCCATGTAGTCACAATCATATCATTTAGTTCATAAACTTACTGGATTTGCTGCCTTGGGATTTCAAGGTACTTCTTGGCAGACATTTGCTGATATATCTCCCCATAGTCTGAGGAAGGCATCCAAAATGGATCTTCTGCACAATCAGTAAGCTCCTTAGTGACCACCTGAAAATAAGCACAACAAGCACATGCAGAGCTAGAAAAACAGTTATGGAAGTGCATGTGTGTAATAATAATAATAATATGTATGCATTTAAATAAGGTGTTTTTTGTGTAATAATAGTAATTGTTAATGTTTTAATTAAAATAATAATAATAATAATAATAATAATTTCATTACATAACACAATTAAGTTTAATACTCAAGAAGGGGAGCACGGGCACATCTGAGGAGGATGGCTCTTGCATTCTGCCTCATCAGTGTGACAGCCAGCAGGCAGTACATTTGGCACAGTGCCTCAGTTTCACAGATTCCCACTTGCATAGCTAGCCTCTTGCTCAATCTAGAGTAGCATTCTTTGGCTTCACATCCCCAACCACCATAGACTTCCACCACTAATGGAATACATGTCCAGCCCAACCTTGCACACATCTGATCATTCTTGGCATGCTTTTCAATCTCACCAACCTCTGCAGAGTTGCCTGAAGCCAAACTCGCTTCCAGAATCAAGTCCGTATTAAGCGGATGAATGACTTTCAGGTCAAAAGCTGCAGGGTTGGAGAGGGACCAGTTTGGCACCAGCACATCAGCTGGCCTAGAAAAGTCTATGCCTGGACCTTTCTCCAGTTGAGGAGATAAGCATGCTTTGGAGCACAGGTTGGCAACACAGTCTCTCAGCTTATTGTGCCGTGCAATGACATCCCCTCCAGAACGACATGTAAGGGCGTGGTGGCAATCTGGATCAAGGGCACTTGAGCAGAAGGGACATTTACTGTCAGCTGAGAAGACAGGTAGACCTAGCCACCATTTTAATAGGACTTGCATCTCTTGAGGCTCCAAAGCTAAGTCATTGTGTATGCAAGGAATAGCTCTCAACCAGGCATTAGCATTACTGGCTGATACTGCTCTGAGTCTTGCTCTGGTACAGACTGTACTGTTGATAAGAAGAGTCTGAAAGGAATTGTCTTCAATTTTGCCTGATAGATGGTGCTGTTGTGGAGGAGAGCTAGTCACTGATTCAAATGTTATTGCATCAGCAGAGTTGATCTTTGTGTTGTAGAGTGCTATTGCCTGTTTGAGGTGATGGGAAGCATTTGGAGCACTGGTGACATCAATAGCATTGGACAAAGACGAAATAAATGCACTGGAGGAGTGGTTAGAGACTGATGTCAATCCAAGACCACCATGCCGTAATGGTAGCTGAACTTGTTTGGTGGCTGAAAGTGTAAGTTCAAAGGCTGCACATTCTTCCAAACAGTGGAGGACATCTTCATCAAAGAGCATAAACTGCCTTAGAGAAGAATCACACGGAGGAAGTGAGCGACCTAAATGGGACAGCTTACAAAAGCTAGCACAGTGGCGAAGTAGCAAGATGGATACTTGAGGGTCACATAGCTGAGGTAAAAGATGGAGAAGAGAACAAGCCTGCTTTCTCTTTGCCTCAATGTATTCACCACAAAATTCTGGACTTCCAATTGGTGCCCCCAGGATTTCAAAGTTAGGTGTAGTTGATGTAGGGATGCTGGAGTCGAAAGGTTGAAAGGTATCTGTATTAGGACTGAACAGTTCACATTTGGATGGGTTAAGGATCAGACCATTTGGCTTGCCTTCTGCACCTAGGACCTCTAGAGCTCTGAGCACAGCAGAGCCTGGACCAGCCAGGGCCCCATCATCTAAGTACCAGGCATTAAGCAAGAGCTGTTGACATTGAGGGTCAGCTGCTAACTTTTTCAGAACTGATTGAAGGACTAGAGCAAACAGTAGAGGGCCAAGAGGATCACCTTGCTGAACCCCTGATGCCGAGGAAATTGAACCAACAGGATGCCAAAGTTTTGGATGTTGTGAGTAACACCAGGAGGTCCATGGGTAAATCTCTGGAAAGTGCATTAAACATTGTTGGAGAACAGCATCCCTAGATACAAGATTAAAAGCATTCTGCATGTCGATTTTAACAACAGCAAAATCAGGGTCACTCCAATGCTGCTCTAAAACCTCTCGGAGGTTGTGGATTATCTTTTCTGATCCTCTTGGGCACGCCACACCAAACTGAAAAGGACTGAAAAAGTCAGAAGCCTTTTCCTTTACCACGTTGCAGGCACACTTGCTAGCCAGCCTTCTTATCACCTCCCCTACAGCAATTGGCCTAACATCCCAACTGTTTCCCTATAATAATAATAATAATAATAATAATAATAATAATAATAATAATTTACTAAACTAACTCAAAAACTGTTATCTGCTAAATTGGAGGACCAGCAATTTACCAAGCTATTTGCTAATGCTTCACTGCCGGATAGGGCTCGATTACTTTCAATTTCCTCGCCTCACTCCTCAGCTTGGCTATCTGTCACACCTTCCCCAAGGCTCAACCTTCATCTTGATCCCTCTGAGTTTCAAGTTGCCATTAAGTGGTGGTTAGGCCTTCCTGTGAGTCAAGGTCAGCTTTGTCCCCAATGCATGTCCCATTCTTTGGATCACTTTGGTCACCATGCTCTGTCATGTAAAAATGGCTCCGATGTGGTTTCCCGCCACAACAGAATCCGAGACACCCTTTTCGAGTTCTGTCAGCGTGCAGGCTTGGGTGCTGTAGTGTATGGCTTAACCCGCGACCTAAACGCGCAGCGTCTAGCCAAGGGTCAGTTAGAACTGCCAACAACTATAGCACAGCAGAACCAAACAATGGGTACAATACACTACCTTAAATACTATAACCAATAACAGGTTTAGCCAGTCTCTTGGACATGCGCAGGTGGAATAGTCCAAAGGTCACAAACACTACACTCCTCCCCCTTTAGTTCCAACTTCAGAGACGATCAGGTGGACGATGAACACGAGTAGAACGTCTGAGTACAACTGGTTCAGGAGCTTCTGTTGGTTTAACAGTGGGTTCTGCTGGGGCATCAGGAACTGGTTCTGGTTCTGGTAGGGCCTGTGGGTCAGGTTCTGCTGGAACAACCTCTGCAGTGTCAAGTGTCCCCCTTGGGAACACTTCATCATCAGATGTAACAGGTACCACTTCTTCACAACCACGAGCACGTACATGATCAATATGACGTCGCACTTGCTGACCATCACTAAGAATAATGACCATGGACACTGGACCTGTCATCGCAACCACCTTCCCTGATATCCATTTAGGACCATTACCACTGAAGTTGCGAGCATACACCAGGTCACCAGTTCTGAATGTACGAGTCTTAGTGTGCTCATCATGCCTCTTCTTCTGGCGTTCTTGCTCTTTCCGGACTCTGACTCCCACCTCTGGGAACAGAAAATCAAGGTGTGATCTTGGCTTACGACCAAACAACAGTTCTGCCGGAGAATGACCTGTAGTAGAGTGAGGAGTTAATCTGTATTGGAAAAGGAATCGAGATAGGTGAGTATCCAAATCCCCCCCTGTAACCATCTTCTTCATGGCTTCCTTGAATGTTTGCACTGCCCGTTCGGCTAAACCATTACTAGCTGGATGGTAGGGAGCACACCTGATATGTCTAAACCCATTCCTTTTAACGAAGGTAGCAAAATCCATACTTGTAAAGGCAGAACCATTATCAGTGACCAACACTTCAGGTAGCCCATGAGTAGAAAAGATGTGCCTGAGAGCTTTGATAGCCTGCTGGGAGGATGGTGTTGACACTGGTACTACCTCAAGCCATTTAGAGTGTGCATCAACCAGGATTAAGAAAGTCCTACCCATGAACGGACCGGCGAAGTCTACATGAAGGCGTGACCAAGGCTTGGATGGCCACTCCCACGGGTGCAGTGGTGCTTCTGGAGGTGACTTTCTGTTGGCCTGACATGCTGCACATTGCTTAACTTTTGTCTCCAAATCTGCATCAATTCCAGGCCACCACACCATACTCCGAGCCAAAGCTTTCATTCGATGTATACCTGGATGTGCATCATGTAACACCCGAATCACTGCCTCCACCCCAGCTGGCGGTATTACAACACGATGTCCCCATAAAATGCATTCATCCTGCACACTTAGCTCATCTTTACGTCGCGTAAATGGTTGCAACTTTTCTGCAAAGGATGAATCCTCTTGCCAACCATGCAGGATCATGTGTCTGACGTGGGAGAGCAGAGGGTCCTTCCCTGTCCATGCCTTGATGTTAGTAAATGTCACAGGGGACTCCTGATCAGCCAGAGCGCCCATCATCAAAATCAAATCACCTGGCACTGGAACATCACTTGGCGCCTCAGCTAGGGGTAGCCGACTGAGGCAATCTGCATTTCCTTGCTCCTTCCCAGGCCTGAACTTAATCTGGTAGCTGTACGCACTTAAAGTTAGTGCCCACCTCTGAATTCGTGATGAAGCCATGGCAGGAACAGGACGTTTCTCACTAAAAAGAAACTGCAGCGGCTTATGGTCAGAATACACTGTAAAGGTCCTACCCAACAAATAGTGATGGAACTTCTTTACTCCAAAGACTACTGCCAACCCTTCCTTTTCAATCTGTGGGTATTTTCTCTCAGCAGGTGCCAATGTGCGGGAAGCATAGGCAATCGGTCTGTCTGACCCGTCTTCCAATTCATGGGCCAACACAGCTCCCACACCATAGGGAGAAGCATCACAGGACAGGATCAGTTTTTTATCAGGATCAAAATGCGTCAGAAGGTCTGCTGACGTCAGCTGAGACTTAGCAGTCTGGAAGGCTCTCTTATGATCATCACCCCAGCTCCAAGCAACATTCTTTTGCAGCAACCTGTACAACGGAGAAAGAGTATTAGCAAGATTAGGCAGAAACTTGCCATAATAATTAACTAAACCCAAGAACGATCTCAATTGTTCCAAATTTTGAGGGGCTGGAGCACGCCCTTACATGTCGTTCTGGAGGGGATGTCATTGCACGGCACAATAAGCTGAGAGACTGTGTTGCCAACCTGTGCTCCAAAGCATGCTTATCTCCTCAACTGGAGAAAGGTCCAGGCATAGACTTTTCTAGGCCAGCTGATGTGCTGGTGCCAAACTGGTCCCTCTCCAACCCTGCAGCTTTTGACCTGAAAGTCATTCATCCGCTTAATACGGACTTGATTCTGGAAGCGAGTTTGGCTTCAGGCAACTCTGCAGAGGTTGGTGAGATTGAAAAGCATGCCAAGAATGATCAGATGTGTGCAAGGTTGGGCTGGACATGTATTCCATTAGTGGTGGAAGTCTATGGTGGTTGGGGATGTGAAGCCAAAGAATGCTACTCTAGATTGAGCAAGAGGCTAGCTATGCAAGTGGGAATCTGTGAAACTGAGGCACTGTGCCAAATGTACTGCCTGCTGGCTGTCACACTGATGAGGCAGAATGCAAGAGCCATCCTCCTCAGATGTGCCCGTGCTCCCCTTCTTGAGTATTAAACTTAATTGTGTTATGTAATGAAATTATTATTATTATTATTATTATTATTTTAATTAAAACATTAACAATTACTATTATTACACAAAAAACACCTTATTTAAATGCATACATATTATTATTATTATTACACACATGCACTTCCATAACTGTTTTTCTAGCTCTGCATGTGCTTGTTGTGCTTATTTTCAGGTGGTCACTAAGGAGCTTACTGATTGTGCAGAAGATCCATTTTGGATGCCTTCCTCAGACTATGGGGAGATATATCAGCAAATGTCTGCCAAGAAGTACCTTGAAATCCCAAGGCAGCAAATCCAGTAAGTTTATGAACTAAATGATATGATTGTGACTACATGGATGGATTTTCTAACTTGCACACCATTCCTTGCTCAGAGTGCTGACACATCTGGGTTCTGGGGAGTTTGGAACTGTAAACAAGGGAAAGTGGAATCATGGCTATGGAGCTGAACAAAAAGATGTGGCCTTGAAGATGCTCAAGAGTGATGCCTCTCCACAGGATGGGGTTAAGTTCCTACAGGAAGCAGCTATCAACGGACAATTCCACCATGAAAACATAGTGCAGCTGTATGGAGTGGTAACCATTGGAAACCCTGTAGGTACCATGTATAAGATCTTGTCAGTGATTTGCATACATGTATCTAAGTCTTCAAACAGTGACATTTTTATTAAGATTGGAACCAGCCTTTAGGTAATGATAGTACTAGAGCTACTCACCAATGGAGATTTGAGGAACTATCTTCTAAAGCAAAGGCCATGGTAGAAGGTCTAATGTGCACATGTATCAGTAAATACAAATTTCTCCACATTTGTTTAGCCCAGGTGAAATGCTACCATTTACCTGGCCCAACCAGCTGCTGATGTTCTGCCAACAAGTGGCATCAGGCATGGCCTACCTTTCCAGGAAAGGTTTTGTACACAGAGACCTTGCAGCTAGAAATATTTTATTATCTGACATGAGAGTTTGCAAGGTATGGGACTAGTGGCTTCATATGCATGTGCATGCATGTATATGCATGTATGTTTGTCATTGGGTGTCCCAGGGCTATCTACAAGCTGATTATTCAGTGCTGGTAAGAAATCACATCGGCATAATAATTAGATTAAGCATTTTGAAATTATTATTGTACAACACCATGCATATGGAGAGCCTTTTTTAAAGGTACATGTACTAGAATCAGGATACTATAGCCATTAAACTGCATTGCAGTTCTTACACCACTAAAGCTGCAGATCCTGCCATCACTCCCGCTTCAGACAAAATAAAACGGTTTAGTGGTGAGATAATGGTAAGATCAAATGTAGCAGGCTTCCTAAGAGACCAGTTGGGGACAATAACATCTGCTGGTCTGGTGTTGCATTTGTCATGCCCAAAGCCACTTCCAACCTCGACTTGTGCAGATACATTAGCTTGCCTACAACACTCCACAAAAACATCACGGAGTTTATTGTGGCCGGAAACAATATCGCTTGCATGTAATAGCATGGTGGCCCAATGGATCAAGGCAAGACTTGGACAGGAGGTGCAGTTGAGGTCCTGAGCCAAATCCGCACCTAGCCACCATTTTAAGGGAATTTGGAATTCCTGAGGGTCCATGTGCAGGTTAAGACCTGGTGAGGGAAGAATAGAAAGCCAGGCTGCAGAATTGGGGGAAGAAACTGATAGCAAGCGGGCTCTGTCAGGTAAAAATGAATGGTCAAAAAGAAGCATAAATCGGTGATTATCAATCTTACTAGACAGAGCATGCCAACAGCATGATGGGGAGACAATGTCATCTAGAGTGATGACATCAGCAGATGGAATGAGTGCATTGAAGAGGTTCACTGAAGCAGGTGGGACATGGACACTGTACACTTCTCAGATGCACTTATAGATGAAATTTAGGCTACTGCTTGGTGGTGTGAAAGGCTACGTAGATCCAGCCCACCTCTGCTAAGAGAGAGTTGGGCCTTTTGCCATCCACTGCAGTGCATTCAGCAAAAGCCTCATGAATGTCATTATCAAACATTTGCAATGCATCAGCCATAAGAGAGGGAGGTGTAGAACAAGCTAGATGTACCATCTTACAGAAACTGCCGCACTGACGAAGGAGAAGCATAGCCACCTGAGGATCCAGCTCCTGGGCCTTTGCACGTTTCTGAGATGCATATTTATCACAGTACACAAAGTCACTATCGGGCACCTAGGATTTCAAAGTTCAGTCCTTTTGAAGACTTTATCTCAGATGGGTAGATGCTCAAATCACCTGTAGTGTATAATTCACATTTAAGGTAAATTGAGAAATAAGAACAGGTTGGCTTTATTGGAACGGGAAGGTAGGGGGGGGGGGGGGGTCCAAAGTGGTAGGAGACTAGAGGTAGGGGTTTGAGCCTCATTCTTCTTTGTGTACTGATACATAGAATGAGGTTCAAACCCCTACTCTAGTCTTCTACCACTTTGGACCCCTCCCCTCCCCCCCCTCCCCCCCCCCCCCCCTCGTTCCAATAAAGCCAACCCATTCTAATTTGGCAGTTTACCTTTAGATGTGTTAATTATTATATATAAACATAGGATTACAAGCAAAGCATATACAAAAGTAAGTATTAGCACAATGTAAAGCTTATTTATCACAGTTCCAATAAGTCTATCCATGGGCCAACTCCCTTCCCATGATGGCCCTTGCCACTGTTCTCACCAGTGACAAATTGAGGCGGCCATAAATATCAGCAACCATTATTGATTTGGAACTTGACTGGCTAACAGCAAGCAGGGATGCCAAGTGGGAAAATGCACTTTGTGCTTCTTTCCCCCAGTTTTTATACATTTCCACCACCAGGGGGATACATTTACATGTCCACTCCAATTCCTGGCATTATGTATTGTTAGCAGCATGCTTCCTGTTTTCAGCCACATGGGCTGCTGCCACTGCAGATACATGAGCTTCATTCAGAGCAGCAGGAGTGAGAAGTGAGGTAACTGTGACATCAAAGGCTGCAGGCCTTCCTCTGTCGCAACTTTGAACAAGAACATCTGCAGGACGGGAGTTGAAATGTTCCCTACTTAAACCATATCCCACTTCCACCTTCACAGAAAGGTGGGCATGGCAACAAAAGTCAGCAACGATACATGTATGTCATGCAAATGATTATGATGTGAAACTACATGTACATCCCCACCATGTCTGCAAAAGGTTGCATGATGACCTAGTGGGTATAGAGCAATGTCAGGGCAAAAGGGTAAGAGGAACCTCCTGAGGTATCAAGACCCAGCCACCATCTAAGAGCAACCTGACACTCAGCATTGTCAAGGTGCAGGTCGAAGCCAGTGGAAGGGACAACAGAGATCCAGGAACCTGCATGAGGGGTAGTGATGGAAAGGATTCAAGCCTTGCTCACTGGAGAGGAGGAGGATAGCAAGGACTGGAATATATGAACATCAGATCTGCGCCAACATATTATAGACAAAGCTTTCTGCGGAGGGGGAGGGGGAGAGGCTAAAGTGGTTTCCACAGTGATAGAGTCCTGCGAGGAGATTTGGATGTTACAGCCTGTAGCATGTGGATGTCATCAGGGCTACACAGTCCTGAAGGGGCAAGGGAAGAGATGAAAGCAGCAGAGGAGTGAGGGGCGAGGGAATGAAAGCCTAGTCCACCAAAACATGGAATGAGCTGTGCTTGCTGCCAGTGAGAATCAAAGACATCCGCTGCAAGGCATGAAGTAAACAAAACCTTATCTCTTCACCAAAGGACTTAAGAGAGTCTGCACAAAGGCTATGTGGGGTTGCTCTGGTTAGGTGTAGTAACTTACAGTAGCATCCACACATGCGGAGAAGTGAGAAAGACACTTGGAGGCAAACTACTGAGACATCCACGAGAACTTTAATAAGCACAATTACATGCGTTGAAGTGTTTGTCAAGATGCAATATTAAATTATTGTCCCCCAAAGACCATCCAATCAATCTGATCTACATTCAGTGCTCACATCTTTAATTTTTATCGATTATGTAAAATTATACAAAGATTGTCTGAAATGCACAATCCACATCAAGACCAGGAGTAGAAAGAAGACGTTCTGCACAGGTAGTACGACCTCCCTTTGCAGCAAGGTGTAATGGAGTATGACCATACTGGAGTGGGTAACATATACAAGTTATGCCACACAGTACAGTAATGGCTCACTTATACATAGAATTCTCAACTCACACATATGCGAAAAATGGGGATCATTGGCTAAAAGTGGGGAACTTAATTGAACAACAATTCAATACTTTATATATATACACAAGTAGTGGATAAATGTGCCCTAGTATTTTTGGAATACAAAGGTGAATGGTTTATTGCAAAAAAGGGATGAGGGAGAGGTGGCCAATTTATAGTCATAACTGTTTTAAAGCCAGTGTCATAAAGTGTCTTCATTCAAGGTGCAGATACATGTTCATATAGCAATATAACCAAAAAACACTCCCCTCCCTTTTATTACAATATCATATTATTCATATATGGAAATGTGATCATTTTGGGGTATATCAGTCACTGTAACATGAAATTATAAATGTTCTCATCAATGTCTACTTTTGAATTTTGTTGTCGCTATTTTCAGCACGTATACATGTATATTTATACCTCACAATTTCAATATATGCATGTACATGCCCACACTTCATTGCATTCAATGGTTATGTACAGAAAAGCAAACAATAGATTTCCAGAAAATGCCCTTTTTGCATTGGGGTCAAACTATTTTCATTTTGAGTGAAGTTGGCTTGCATCCCATACACAGTTTAGTGCCATGGGGTGGGAATTTGTGGGGCACCATGCAATCAGATTGCAGGCATACTAATTAGCGTTTATAGTAGGTGTTTTCTAATCATGGGATGGATTTTTGCTTATTAGATCAAGCTTTAAATATAGGTTGCAAAATTGCCTGACAACCTTAACATATAAATATAGCCCTCAAGTGAACACCCCACTCCCTCCTCTTCAAACCTTTTCTTAGTGTTATGTTACTGATAGCTGCATTATTCATGTAACATTCAATGCACTACCATGTAACTCACAACATTCTTTATGTTCACATCCATACCAGGAGTGGAAATGAGACGTTCCATACAAGTAGTATGGCCTCCCTCTGCAGCAAGGTGTAAAGGAGTACAACCATGCTGGAGTGGGTACAACAGTTTAGTCAACATGGTGGGTACAAAGTACACGTATTGTTGTCATGTGCTATTTTCAACACCTATAATATTTCATTACAAAAGTATGTATATTATGGTGTCTGTGCCAATATTAACTGTTATGGTCTGATATCCCATTGGGTTCATACATGTACATCACATATATTGTTCACTGGAGCCAATTTGATATGGTTATTCTTTTACAAATGTACAGCAACCCAAACAACAACAAACCCCCCCCCCCCCCCCCCCCCCCCACATTTTACTGTTGTTCAGATAAGTGATTATTACTAGGAGTCTAGTTGTTTTGCATCCCATAGATGTTTTTGTTAATGCCAATTAGCATTTATGGTGGGCATTCCTATCATGGGATGGCTTTGTGTTTGGTAGAACAAGCCACCATGTAACTCACAACATTCTTTATGTTCATATCAATGCCAGGAGTGGAAAGGAGACGTTCCACACAAGTCGTATGACCTCCCTCTGCAGCAAGGTGTAAAGGAGTATAACCACGCTGGAGTGGGTACAACAGTTTAGTCAACATGGTGGGTACAAAGTACACGTATTGTTGTCATGTGCTATTTTCAACACCTATACTATCAGGACCTACGTTAGTAGGTCCTATGTAAGATTTGAAGTGTGATGAATACGATTAGCAAAATACCCGATTCCACTATTGGTTATCCCCTTACAAATGTACAGCAATCCTGAAACAAATGATATCCAAATAAGAACACACATTTTACTGTTGTTCAGATAAGTGATTATTACTAGGAGTCTAGTTGTTTTGCATCCCATAGTGATTTTTTGTTCCAAGGTACACAAATTTGAGTGGCATCATGTAATCAGATTCCAGGCATGCAAATTAGCATTTATGGCCGTGGGCATTCCTATCATGGGATGGCTTTGTGTTTGGTAGAACAAGCTTTAGATCTAGGTAGAGAAACGGACAATTTTAATGTAGCTCTAAAATAATAATCAGTGATTGTCATTATATATACTTGTGACCTCTGGAGTCTCAGCGGGTAAAGGACCCACTAAATCAATACCTACTTGATACCAAGCATAATATTTTACAAGCATATTGGATTCCATGGTGCATGTTGCTTCCAAAGCTTTAATTTGTTGCATTGTTCCTTTGACAAGGGTCACAAGTTCTGCCGCTCACTAGATCCTGTTCAAACTATTTTTAGTGTAATCATACATGTACCTGTGTTGTTGCATTGTTAGCTTGTATATAGTAGTCGGCTAGGGATGCTCTACAATAAGAGTATTGTATATTCCACGACGACTTGTTAGCATCTCAGTTGTAGTTTAATATCATTGGTCAGACAGTCTGGTTACATATATTCGTTCAGTAGACCTCCGACAACTGGCCAGCTTTGGAGGACATTAAGTGATGGCTCATATAACATGTAAATCTTTTAAATGTGGTGCATGATCGATAACAAAGTACGTGTACGTTTTCCTGCCGCTTCGTTCGTGTCAATGATGCATGTATAATCATAGTGTTAAATGGATTGGAAACAGAACTATGAATCTCATTTGCTACGCAGTTGTACATGTCGTTTCGCAGCTGCCAATTATGCTTGCTATAGACAGAGCATACCCCCAAAGCAAACAACTATGCATGGAGTGGACCTTTTGGCAGACTGTATGGAGTGGATCCTATGGCATCATAGATAATAGAATTCCATTATCTATGGCTAGAACGAACTCTTTGGCAGAAAGCTACAGAGTACCACAGCTTAATTGCAGCTACTATACCATCGCACGTGCAGCTAACGGCTAGTGAGTTGCACCCTATGGCAGACGGCTACGGAGTAGCACACCAAAGCAAACAGTTACTCCCTTGTCATGTTCACCATGTTGTAGGAAGTTCGTAAAGGGGAAGGGTCTGCAGGGCAGGGTTGCCGAAAGTCAGGCCGGGGTCCGGCCTGACAGAGCCCCGACCTGTAAGATCGGTTTAATACGTATTATTAATATATTTAGTTTATTAACCTTAATTTAAATTTGATCGCTACGCGCGCGTAGGATGCTGCTTCATGCGGATGCTGCCTGTGCATCCACTTCAGCTACTCCCGATCTTTAGATGCAACTCTTATTTATGTTAAAGGTTCCCATCAACGTCAAAAACATGACTCTACCTCCATTGTTTGGTCGCATTTCAGTCCATGCCTCTAAGAAAAGGCATGATGTGATTACTGCCACAAGCTCTATGTCAGGGAGCACTTAACTGTTGTTAGGCATCGATCTACTAGTTGGGCGTGGCCCGACTACAGCGTAGTCGGGCCACACCCAACTAGGCATATACAATGACACGACAAAGAGCAGCCGTTCAAGCTGTGCGGTCAAAGTGATTTCTTCTTTAATTGCTTTGGCCCGCAACGAAAAGCTCAATTTGAGCCGTATCTTACAACGAAATCGAAGGTTCCCCTTTAGCAAATAAACGCCATACGCATGCGTGCCTTGTGGGCGGGTCCCGGCCTGTCAGGCCAAGGTCCGACCTATTCTCGTTCCCAGACCCACATACGGCAGTAGCGGATGGATTACATCACCGCTACGCGAAAAGTGGGTCTGGTGAAGTCCTGTACTCAATTTGCACCAGAATGTTGGCGCAGCAATCAGATTTGAGGTATGCAGTAATTGCATTCTCTCGAAGTTATTGATAATTGCGATGGTGACGGAGGATGTACAGCGAACGATCAAATGAGCGGGTGAACGTATGAGTTATTCGGCACTTAAGTTAAAGACAAACAGTTCCGAATCATCGTAGACGTACACTGGATCGGGATGTCTTCGTATGTCTTACAATTGGGCATGGGAAGTCACTTTGTTAAGCCGTTCTGCCTTGGGTATTTGACGCGCGATCGAAGAAGTACAACGAGCGAAGCGTTGTTCGGGAACTTCTGGTCCTTTCTCCTCTGTTAGTTGCGTTAATTAATTATTTAATTAATTAATTTTACTCATTCATAAAATACGTCACTGCATTCCTCCCGACGTTGTGTAACAATGTTACGTAATCGCGGGACAGAAATTTGTACAGGACTTCACCAGACTGCATACCGTAAAATCGCAATTAAACGCCGCGGCTTTTAATCGGGACAGAATCAGCTTACTAGTGAAGTATCTTTTGAACGATACACAGCAACTTCAGCAGCTTTTGGAAATGCAATTTCCAATGTATATTGCATGTATTTATCTGTTGCACGTTTGCTCAAGTTCCACTCAGGGTCGTTTATCTTGCTCGCCACGGATGCGATGTAACGACATTTGTGCCCGTTGGGATGCGTGCTTTTTTATAGCGTGCGTTCGCTATACAGATACGGTAACTTCCATACGATCACCTCTCGGCGTTTAAACTTATAACAATCATTCTCTCCCGAAGATACAGTCGTTTAAAACAAGTAGGTCTTTCCCGCGCTCGTTTGGCATCTGATATATTAAAATTACTAATGTTGCCGATAATAACTCATCACATGACCAATAACGTTACACCCGTAAAATCACTGCATGTTTCACAAGCAATAACTGAAACCAGTCCCCAATTCACGCAATGCATCAGTCATGTACATGTATAATTTGCAGCAACAGGTAAAAATCGGATGAAGTGCTATGATAAACTGTTCGTAGATCAGCATCTCCAAGCCTAGAAGGGGGCATGCAAGGTTCGCGGATCGCCAACGAATTTGGTACTGATTGATGAGTAGCTGGATGGCAGAAGGCGAACTGCCATGAATTCCTGCAGGGCGAGCTCCTTAAAAACAGCTGATTGTACAGTGTGTGGTTAGTGCGTGGGGGGCGATAACAATGGAGACAATTGTGAGGTCATTTGGAGGTTGTGGTATTAAAAAAAAAAAACAATCCCGACCTTATTTGCTGCATTTTATTCCATTTCGGAAAAGCTCAAGCTAAGTCAAGGCATAGGCACAGATGATTCAGATGCAGATGATGATCAATGCATGGTCCAGCTGCGATGAAGAGGATTATGGTGACATGGACGGTCATTATGCATTGAGGTGGATGTTGATTGCAGTTCTTATATACCGCAACCTCTAAATGACCTTACTATTGTCTCCATTGTTACTTCCTCCCACGCACTAAACACATGCACACATGCACTGATGATAGAGCTCGCCTCAGTTGCCTGCAGGAGTTCATGGCAATTCACATTCTGCCATCCAAGTACCGGTACTTAACAATGCCAAATTATTTTGCGATTGAACGCATACTTTAAAATTTCAAGGCTTGGAGATGATGATCTACGAACAGTTTATCATAGCACTTCTTCCGATTTTTACCTGTTGCTGCAGATTATACATGTACATGACTGATGCATTGCGCGTGCGTGAATTGGGGACTGCATGGTTTCAGTTGTGATGAGTTATTATCGGCAATATTTAGTAATTTTAATATATCAGACACCAAACGAGCGGGAAAGACCTACTTGTTTTAAACGACTCTAACTTCGGAGAGAATGATTGTTATAAGTTTAAACGCCGAGAGGTGATCGTTTGGAAGTTACCGTATCTGTATATAGCCAACGTACGCTATTAAAAAGTCGTTACATCGCATCCGTGGCGAGCAAGATAAACTACCCTGAGTGGAACTTGAGCAAACTTGCAACAGATAAATACATGCAGGATACATTCATTTGCCAAAAGCTGCTGAGGTTGCTGTGTATCGTTCAAAAGATACATTTTAATTTCCAACAGTAACAAAAATTTCACTAGTAAACTGATTCTGTCCCGATTAAAAACCGCGGCGTTTAATTGCGATTTTACGGTATTGCGAATGCATATCAGGCTGGGGACGAGACTAGGTCCTACCTGCCAGGCCAAACTGTAAGTCCGGCCTGGCAGGCCGGGCTGGCCTTCGGCAACCCTGCTGCAGGGCACAGCGCTGAAGTGATTTATGTTGCACATCATTGTTGCACTACTGTGCTTTTTCTTTCCTCGTTATATTCCTTTTTCCTATTATATCTAAATCTATAGTGTTTTTTGGTAAATTAAATATACCATAGATAATACTCTATTACCTATGAATATACATAGCACTACATCGATTAAAAAAATAAAATAACGAGATAGGAGTGCACTGTATATATAAGACCTTTATATCATCAAATACCACGATGTTTTATCTCTATGATGCGATGTGCCTATATATTTATTATACCCAATCAAGTGTATTGTCGCACGGGCTACCATGAAACGTATAGAAGGAAGGCTCTACGGTAGCCTACGGAGTACGGTACTAAGCGCACAGTCCCACAAAGCGTTTGCAGTCAATAGCAGGCTAACACAATTTATTTAAAATTGGTAAAATGTTAAAAAGGATTAAACCCATCGTAATCTACGTTTCTCACTGGTTGAACACAACCAAAGGGTACGGATAAGTGTAAAACTCGTTAACTTCTCTACGGCCACGCCCCAAATAGTCGAAACACGGATTGTACGTCAAGTTCTATTGAACGTCAATGGATCACGTGAGATGTTTCCAATCCATTACTCTAATACCTATGATATACGCCTCCCCATACAGTAAATTTGGCGCGAATCGAGCGCAGAAAACGTATAAACAAACTTTGTTCAACTGTATCTCCGTAACGGATGGAGTAAAAATTAACGAATAGAACAAACCAATAGCTAAGGAACCTCTTTACATGTACCTTCAAACCGAATTTGAAGCGATTTGATAACTCCTTCCGAAAGTTATGGTATCAGACGTTGCAATACTTGCAAGACGATATACAAATTTGGTTGGCACATGCACAATGTAAATATATGTATCTGTAAGGAACATGCGTCTGCACATACAAAAACATTACATGGAACAAACAACTCACGTTATTCTTAGTGTTCACTTCAATACCAGGAGTGGAAAGAAGATGTTCCACGCAAGCAATATGACCTTTCTCTAGTGCAAGGTGTAGTGGACTATCACTCCACTTGAGTTGGTACATGTACATGTATAATAATAGATGAGTACACTGCTTTAATAAATGGTTTACAACATGAATGCATGATACAGTGCTAATTTTTTTGTAATCGCAATCCATGGCTGAAATACAACATGCTCAGCTAGCCTTGTACCAAAATGTGATAGGGGTCATGGCATACATGTACACACTTTTGCAAGCAATTTCAATGCTTCTGTCAAATAGTATGGGTATTTTATCTTGATGGGGTATCGAGCCTCAAAAATATAACACAGAGGTAGTTCAAAACACCTTAAAATATTTTTGCCATAGAATGGCCCGGTGGTATGAAGTATTGAAAATAGGAAGTCAATAGAGTCCGGCAACGATTCAAATGCTATAGCAATTCCATTAATTTTTTTCTCAGAAACTGTCATTCATAGTTATATATAGCCATCAATGTCTCTGTAATAGTTTAATGTAGTTGGACCATTTTCCTATGTTGATTAACTACCTCAGTTTTTTCAAATACTATTGATGAAGTACCCATTGCCACTGATGTACACTAAGAGTCATGACTCGAAAATTTACATGTACATGCTAATTGAATGTGTGCTAAATAAATTGGTCCATGTAAACACCTCCATCAAACATCATGTGACCTGGACCCATATACTTGTATTAATTTTAATGATAAACATACATGTATAACAAAATATCCCAAAATCAATATGGCTGACTCACCCGGCCTTTCAGATTCACATCAATACCAGGAGTGGAAAGGAGATGTTTCACGCAAGCAATATGACCTCCCTTTGTAGCAAGTTGTAATGCAGTATCACTGGCACCCTGGAGTGGGCACAATAGTTTAGTCAACATATACAATGTGTACATGGTGACATTGTATATGTACACGCGCACATACCACACAGGCATTAATGTTCGCATGAATACCAGGGGTGGAAAGTAGATTTTCCAGACATGTAATATGACCTCTACTTGCAGCAATTTGTAATGGAGTATCACCATTCTGGAATGGGTACAATAGTTCAGTCAAAATATATAAAACATGTACACACACACACTGAAATCACTTCATTGAGCTATCATACTCTGTACAACACAAGCATTGAGTGAAACAACTTATATGCAAATGCATATGCATTTAAAACCATGCACTCACAACTGTGCAGATCATAGCTCATGCAGGCTATAGGCTTGCCAGCTAACTAGAAATTTCTAGTTAGCTGGCAAGCCTATAGACTAGTGTGGTGAGCTAGGTAATAGCTATGATGATGTAGTATGGCACTAAGGTTGACTGTGTGGATTATAAATGAAGAAATACCTTCGTTGTGCACTCATAGCCTCATAATGCCACGCTAGAAGGGAATAAACTTACCAACCCCTAATCCTGCATCAAATTGTGGTGTAATGTACATTGTAGAATTACCCACTAAAACACGAACAACAATTGAATTGCATGTCACACTAAATCATAGTCTGGGAACCTGACTGCATCAGTCAGGTCCCCAGGCTAACTTAAACATATAGAAACTTTTTGAATACACCATCTCTTACCATTATTCATTGGACCAACTTACTCTGTCTGAAATGTTCACATCAATACCAGGAGTGGAGAGGAGACGTTTCACGCAAGCAGTATGATCTCCCCTTGCAGCAAGGTGTAATGGAGTACAACCACTCTGTTAGTACAAAATATATATATAATGTTTGAGTAATGCACTGTACATGTACATGTACATGATTTTGATGAACATTGTTTAACTTATTGAGACAAGGCCATACTGATCCACTATGCATGCAATCTATGTTGAGACAGTTTCCGACAAAAATGCCCTTCGGCCTTCGCATATACAATATACCCCTCTGGAATTATGTGCACGTGTTTGCGCTCGATTCGTGCCAACCAGATGGCTTCCCACTGAATGTATGGGTATTATATTATATGTACATCACTTCACATTAACTTGTGACAGTACCTTTATTAACACATGTAATGCCCGTATTTAAATAATCATCAGCCAATGGATCTCACATCATTCTTGATGTTAACATCAATACCAGGAGTGGAAAGGAGGAATTTCACACTAAATGTATGACCTCCCATTGCAGCAAGGTGTAATGGAGTATTTGCATTCTGGAGTAGTGGGGGAAATTTACACATGTACATTAACATGGTTTTCTAAAATCAATATTATAAGTTATATCATGCTGTGTTGGTCATTTGATTTTGGTGTAGCTGGAATAACTTGCTTCCAAGGGCAAATTAATATACAAATAGCGACCAAGACAACCTTCATTTGTAAGTATTTCAAAATTACTTTGTATAAAATAAATTATGTATTTTATTTTAATTAAAAAAAACAAAATTGATGGCTTAACTAAATCAAAAAATGATTTATATATTTTTAACCTTGGATGCTTGCATGCGACTTCAGTAACAATAAAAAGTAGTTCTTAATTTGTACACACAAGGGTATGATAATGATATAGTAGTAATAAAAACTGGGTAGATGTTTGATGTGTAATAGAATATCTACTTTTTAATGTATTATTTATGGTTGTAATTTGTTACGTGAGTTGCAAGTTCGTATATTAATTTATTTTTTGAACCGTCACATCACTGGAAATTCACTCAAAATTTTTACCTGCATGGCGTAAAATGAAGCGGGTGGTAAAATTTAGGTAACCAAAGATCGAAAATCAGGGGCGGATACAGGAATTTTTTAAGGGGGGGGCACGGTTAATAAAAGTTATAAGAAAGTGGGCGTGGACCCCAAAAGGGGGTGGGTGCGGGAGGGGGATATGCCCCCTCCCGCGCGAAGCGCGGAAGCTTTTGATACTATCTAAGTATTAAAGCATTAAAACTATATGTGCTTCATGTGCAATTAAAAATTGCACTACAAGAAAAGTATTTGCACCGTGCGGTTAGATGAGCAAATAGTTTCGGGCCTAAAATTGTTACGTAAAATGCTTATTTATTATTAGCCATAATGCATCATTTGAGTCATAAATAGCATAATAGGGATATGTACTTTCCTTGTGATATAAGGCGCCGGCCGAGGTTGGTTAACTTGGTTTCACGCAGCAAAAATTGTAAGAAAATCATATGAAAATCAACGATTGTATGTGCATGCAGGCTGCATGTAATCAGTCTGTATCAGTATGTATAGATGTCAGATCACTTGTAAAATCAAGTCTCGATTTGCGGTCTTCTTTTCATTTTTTTTGCTGTGTTCCTCTCCAACCGGCAATAGGCGATAAATATGCATACTACAGTGAATATGCATCCGACACAATACATTGGGTACTACAGGCAGAGAAAATATATAATCCTTGCTACAGGTAAATACTAACAACTGTTCTATGTTAACGCAGGACCTACAAGTGGCAGATCGACATCAATGTTATGATACCGTCTGCGTAACTGCTCTAGCATCAATCAACCAACCACAAACCACACCCGGTTAGGTATGAAAACGATATGCGCTACAAACGCTGTACATGACCGATCAGATCGCTCCGCTATCAGTGTGCGCTTGAAAACACAAGAAAACACTCAGATTATTGAAGAATTAACGAGTAACGTGCCACGTCATGTGAATATAGTGGGATTTTTGAATTTGGGTGGGGGGGGGGGGGGGGGGGGGGCCAGTCTCCCCGGTGCCCCCCCCCCCCCCCCCCCCCAGATCCGCCCCTGTCAGTACATGTATCAGCGCTGTAGCTAACCGCGGCACTGTTTCGTGCGGTTATAATCGCACGCGGTACGCAAAATACACTCATGAATATTTAATGAGTCGTCGTCCCCCCCCCCCCCCCCCCCCCCCCCCCCGTCCCCCCCCTGGATCCGCCACTGCGAAAATTGTACCTACATGGAGGACGTACAAGTTTGGCAGACAAAAGTGTACCGCCCGGTAATTTTCTCGCGGTACAGCGTGACACTCTCTTGAACTACACAGATACATGTATACACTTATGCAAGCAGTGACACGCATATGCATGCATTGGCCTACGCGTACAGATACATGTATACATGTATGATGAAATATGCTCACAATGATCATGAAATGCACCTAGCGCTTCAGTTTTTCGATGCTCAGCCGCTAAGAAACAGCATACTATAATAATGCATTCCTGTGACATGAAGAAGACATGCAGAGCCGTTATCCCCGTTCCACTTCCTTCTCCCCATCGATCTGTCATCATGTACCATCGTGAAATCAGGGTGCGCATCACTATTTGATTTAAAATGCTTCAAAACATGACTTCTACCCCCAATGAGTACGTCACATGCAGTTCATAATATGTTTATTTATTTTTTGTAACGTAACTTAACACGCTTCTATGTGTACTTTTAATTACAATTATCCGTTCAGTCATGTTCATCACAGATCATCAGTAATTTATATGATGGAAGACCATCCTGAAAGAGCTATACATGATTGAAATTTGTGCAGGACAATTCATTAGCCATAAAAAGGTTGTACATGCGTGTATATTATACATTCAGTCATAAATGACTCTCACTCCAAGCTATAATCAAAAGCATGTAACATTTGTATGAGTAGAGGGTCATATAAATATGAATTAAGGAATAAAGCGTGCAATGTAAATAATGTTATACACTCAGAGTGCAGAAAGAGGTACATGGATGGTAGAAGGGTGCGGACGATCTCGAATGATGGTAGCACATGCCATCGTGAGACCTGTGAAAGGAGACGTCCCACTACATGTACGTGCAGATCTAAGACAGTCACGTTTAAAAAAAGTGCTATCCTCTATAGCTTCAATGGAGCAATTGGTCGAGGAGCCCAAAACTACTACTTGTGTATCCTCTGTGACCCGAAAACCAGGAGCTTCGTTGCAAGACCAGTCCTTGGTATGGGATATGGTCATGAAGGTTGGGAAGAACATTAGCATGGCGGAGAAAGAACGTTTGTATTTGGACACACCACTGTACCACATAGGCGGTTTAAGTGGCGCGCGAAGACGCCTCGTCCGCGAAGCGGACTGAGGACCAGCCGGATCATTTTTTTTTTTTTGTGCGACCGATTTGGTGCAATGAAAAGTGTCTGGACAGCACCGCGGGTGCAATTTGACTCCAGATTCGGCGTCGGCATCGTCGGCGCGAATCATGCCCTAACCCTAAGCTCTAAAGCCCTAAAGCCCTAACCTTATCCTCCTTTGAATTACATGCCTTCGGCATGTGAGTACATACATGTATACGTAACCGCGTACGTACGTTTATCGTTTATGTATTTACTGCACACACTTATTGCCTCGGATCATCAAACTGCACAGGACAAGGAGTGGTTTCCTCCAAGTACAGCTAATTTATTTTATTTTTAACCTTCCCGCCGCCTCTGCAAGTCGTCTTATCATTTAGATATATGGTAACTTCTAACTGTACAATGCGAGTACTGGGCCTGGTGATGACCACCAAGTCAGGAATGTTTAGTGTCGTCATACTTGATCATACAACAACTGAAGTACATGTAGGTGATGGGGGCGTATCCCACTTTACCATTTCATCATTTCCTATAAGTCGATCGTGATCAAATATCGTACCTTCATTTGGTGTGATTTTGCCATAGCTGCAGTAGACACATATACCAGATCTCACCCACGCCTCGAGCAGCTAGAGCAAAGGAACCGAATTGGGAACACCCCTTACAATGTAATTATGAACAATGAATATACTAAATTTAGACCTTGGGCAAAACAATGAAGAATTGTATAGCATCTGGATTAAAGACAGTTGATGTCTCAATGGCAATTAATGAGGCAGCATTCGTGCTATGGTCTTTCTTCCGCTCTGCCAAAGCTGCAATAGCTCCTGCTTCCTATGTTGACTGTAGCTCATATGAGGTTTGACATGTGAAATTCCAGACAAGTGGACACCCTGATTTCCATGGTGTAATCATGACTGAGCTGCATCTGGTCATTTGCCATCAGAGCATGATAGACCTGCAGGCTCCAAAAATCGATGGCATTCGAAGGACCACCTAAGATCTATGAATGATGCTGTTTATTGCAGCATGACAAGGTGTAACTGTATGGCCCTCACTGAGAGGACAATTGAGCCCATGAGAACCTAGCTTATCATTGACTTGTTTATATCACACACTCGGATGTACAATGCGGGAGTGAGTAGGAACAAGTCAGGAAGGTACGAGCATTAGTTCTGATCAGTGCATGAATGACTTAAGTGAACATTGAGGTCCAGCCAATGCCTTAGATTTAGTGGCAAGATAAGTGGCTAGACAATTAAGTGGCTATTTGTGAGAAAGCCTTTAAAATGTCTGGAACCCCAGCAATAGTAACTCTCTATTGCCAGTGGAATACATTTCCATGTCAATTAAGCACATTTTCTGTCATGTGTTATCTAAACTCAGCTGCTCTTGCCACAACACCTGAGTACATGCCCGCTTCCTTAATAATACTAGAATTGAGTGGAGATGTAACATTGACATTGAAGGCTGCTGAAATGCCATTCTCCCACTTGGTGACTATAATAGGAGGATGCCTGCTGGATGGGTCCTTGAGCTGTCCTGACCCCAGCTGCCACTAAAAACTTCAAAATGACCTGTGATGAAAAGCCAGCTCTACAGAAAGTATTTGGAGAGCACATTGCGTACAGCATTATGCCTCAAAGTGACATAGCTGCCTCTCTTGTATCCAACACAATGATACGCAAAAGGGTCAAGTGAATTACCTGGGCAAAGAGGGCAAGCCATCAAATTCCCATTTAAGCCCACCGATTGAGGGAATAGTCCTGAGCCATGCACTATTTTAGTGCTGCGTTGAACTCTTGTAGTTCAGAGCTTTAAAACTGGAACTTTCCCCATACCTATTCCGTTACTTTTTACTGAAGGAATAACACACAACGTTACAATTTAAATGAAAGCACACCCTTAGAGGTTTTCTAAGCAGATAACCTCAACAGCACTGGATGGAGGCTTGAATGCTCACTGACCCTTCACATATGGATGGTACGAGGCTTCCATAAATGGCACTCACATGACACAAAAGTATTCTTTAAGCTATTATTAGCTCTGAGAGAGCTGGAAGGTATGTGATCAATTCTTACATTTCATTTTTGCGTGTCTACTTAGTACTAACCCGCGTGTGTGCGTCTCAGATTCACTAACTCACAGAATGGCACCGCATATCAATCCGTACGTACCACACCGTTCATTGCCTCTCTGTGCGATTGTGCTAATTGAGGCGCACCATATTCGATGCTTGTAAACATGAAAGCTATGGACTCGCAACACCCACGTAGGAGGTGGGGCATAAGGAGTTGCATCCGCCTTCGAATTGTATCACGTGATGTGACACCCACTAGAAGGTGGGGCATCAGGTCTGAGTGCTTAAAGATCCGCCTCCGTATTATCACGTGACTATAACAGCGATTTAATTATGAGATTAAGTCTTAGGACGAGGTCGTGTGCGCATGCGTATGCGAAGAAAAATAGGCAGTGGATCGTAGTTTCAGTTTAGTAGGTGGAAAAAATCCAATATTTTGATCGAAGCTTCACAACCGATACCTGAACACAGACGACCTTTTAAATCAGTTAATTTGTTGTGCTTATTAAAATTAATTAGCATTATTAATAATGTTTTAATTAAATTATTGGAAAAAAATTTGAGGAAACCGACCAACTTTGTTTCAAAATACCAGATTTTTTGCTCCATCCTATCAAAAGTTATTCAAAATCAAAAGCGTTGCGTTCATTCGTGGACACCCTGTATATTGTCTTGGCAAATGTGTGTGGCTTCCTGGTACCTGTAGGGAAAATAGCGTCTCTTGGGTAGTCTCGTACCCAGACCCAAATGTACGTAACGATGATTATCGCTTAAGGTATAACATCACGTACAGAGGGTCTGGGAATGAAGTCGTGGGAAATGGTTCTTGGAATGTCGTTGGAATGTTGAGAATTACATAACTTTTATGTCGTCACAAATGTTCTGCTGCGTCACGAAATCAATTATGACCTATGCGGGTGGTCGCAAATTGTGGAGACTTAGGCTAAGGGTTACTCACCGTATTAAGTTAGGGTTTAATACTTGGGCAGTGTGCCAGGTCTAGTCGGTCCCGTCCGACGTCGGTGGTTTTGTGAAAAAATCCTAGAACACAGGGTACTGTTTCTCGTGCTAAGCCCTAATCCGCATAAGGGATTCCTCGCTTTTAGTGGCCATCCCGAGGCCAACCTCTGAGCCCCTATCACCCGATCGCAAAGTCCAGCCGTCTGGAAGGGCATCTTCTAATAAGAGCGCACCCCGCAAGTACAATTTGTGGCTTCGGCCAAAGATGGCAAGTATCGTCAGGTTGCCAGCTTAGACCTACCAATCGTAGAGGTAAGAGCTTGGTCCAAGGAGTAAGGAGGGTACAGTGGATGAGACAAAGAGACAGCACTGCTAAACCACGCGCGGAAAATGCCTTCTAGGCTTATGCTGGCTTCGGCAAAGAGTTAAGTAACCTACTGTAGTCTTTCTGACGCAAGAGCCATAAAACCATCTAGGTCTAACGCTGACTTGGAAATACCTTCCGATCACACTTTGGGTGTGGTTTTGCGATTGGTATGCTAGAAATGCAATTAGCTGACGAGCCGTAGCGTTGGAATGTATACGTCACAAATCGCTGCAATTTGATTGGTTCGACCAAATTCAGGTAACATAGAACCATTTCCCACGACTTCATTCCCAGACCCTCTGTACGTGATGTTATACTGTAAGCGATAATCATCGTTACGTACATTTGGGTCTGGGTACGAGACTATCTCTTGGGTTACGAAGGCATCGAATTGCTGAAACCCCTCTTCAGTTGTTGTGTGATGCTATAAAGGTTCGTTAGTTGTGTCGTGATTGCAAGTTTAAAGATCGATGCCCGTATTTGGTCTGTAGGAGTTTGATGTTTTCAGCACCTCCCGTAAAATCGGACATGCATGCAGCTCAGGCATCGATCGATCTTTAAACATGCATTCACGACACAACTAACGAACCTTTATAGCATCACACAACAACTGAAAAGGGGTGTCAGCAATTCGACGCCTTCGTAACCCAAGAGACGCTATTTTTCCTACAGGTACCAGATGCACGAAGCGCAAATAGGCTAGCATGACCTGGTCACTCTTCTGCTGCCTCCAGTATCTCACAATGAGCCCTGGAACGTATTAAAACATGCATGTTTCTGCCTGCTGTCACTACCACTACCAGTACTTCACTTACTTTCGACCTTTGGGTCGTCACGATGCAGGAAGGAAACAGCCATAATTTTATTTTGTCACTAGACGGATGACGTAATTGAAACTTATATCCCAAAGTTAGTGCGCTGTGCACACGGACTCTACGCAATTTCGTACAATTGCGCTACGCAATTTCGTACAATTGCACTGCGCGCTACGCAATTTCGTACGATTGCGCTGGACACAATGCTCTGAGCGCGAGGTACCGGGCCACCGTACTCAGGGCCGGTGAGAGGGGGTCTAGAAGGGCGGGCCCTACCAGCGCGTTTGGTAGGGCGCGCCCTTCTACCCCCCCCCCCCCCCCCCCCCCCCCCCCGCTCGCATTTTCAGGGCCTATATCCTAGTAAAAAAAAAAGTGCTTTCCAGCCAATTCCTATGGTTGACCAAACTGCAAATAACCCAGAAATGTAGCAGCTGCATATATATATATATATATATATAGCTTCCAGAATTGCTGATTCGACTATATTAATTAAGGAATGCAACAAAACCGCTAGAGGTCACATGAGATTATGTAAGCTGTAATCTGATTGGGCCTGTTGGAAATTGTGTACATAATCAGTGGCCGATGCCCTCTACTCGTGCCGGTACGTCGAAGTACGTCTGGCTTGCGAGACTAGCTACCTACTCTATACTA
>OX442422.1:6177443-6345185 GCA_949361645.1 Spongilla lacustris
TAAAAAAAAAAAAAAGGTTGCCAGATAGCTTTACAATGAATAACGTAATATTTTGCAAAAGAGTTATGAGGCTGGATATTAGCCCATTGGCAGTACTATTATACACGTAATGCGAATACTGAATGCCTATAGGCTATATACATAATGTATGCATCACATAACGTATCAGGGCCGTTTTTAAAAGTAAGTGACTTGGAGGGCAGACTTGATTTTTCAGTACTCATCTATACATATAGGTAATTATAAGTTAGGATTACATGTAGGGCTTTCCTATAAAGTTAGCACCAAGTGTAGAAATCTAATAGGCCGGACCTGTTTGAGAGCACTAAATATTAATACATCGTTTTAATACATTAAAGTGCAGCATCTGCCTATTTCTAAACGATTTCGACTTCGAGATCGCAAATATTGTATTAAACACTCCTGCTTCTGGGGCTGTGCGGACCCCGATATATACTATGTAAGCATGGGGACGCATGTTTATGGACATATACCGTTAAGTAATTCACCTTAACTTATCAATCTTTTCGATACAAACACTCCTGGTGTTTTTTTTTTAATACATTATAAGCCAAAAAAATTCTGGGGCTCAGCCCCAGACCCCGAGGAAGCGTCACCTCCTGCCTCGCCCCTTCATCAATATTCATATCGGACACCCCCCTCTCCAAATTCCTCCGTCCGCCCCTGAGTTCTACTACGTGGCCTAGAGCAATAATATACCGTTCTTTTCCCGTCTCGAAGGACCGTGTAAGAATTCGGGAAACGGATGAAGATAGTAATGTTTATGACCTTTTGTTGATAATACAGTGCCACCTCGAATATACGGAAAATTATCACCTCGATTATACGGGAAATAAGGCACATTCATTGGGTCTTAGGAAAACTGTCCGTGTACTTAACGGTAAGCTGTCTAAACCTATATAGACAGCTTACCGCTACGGACAGTTTTCCTAACACCCAATGAATGTACCTTATTTTCCGTATAATCGAGGTGATAATTTTCTGTAAAAACGAGGTGGCACTCAGTGTTACTTGTTAATGGGGGAGTAGTCTGAGGACCCGACTGATGGTTGTACATTTGTATGATGTAATGTATGTGCACGTGACATTAAAATGTACGAGCGTTCGAGACGACTCCTCGCGTCATCGATCCGTTACAACCGTCAAGCTGCATATAGTTGAAGTAATAGTTCTAGTACATGTAGGTAATAATAATAATGTACCGTTCCTTTCCCTAAATTCTTACAGTTACCAGGCCACAAAAGATAACAAGGTATTCTGGTGTTGAGCCAGCACATGGGCATGCTATGTTATAAAGTTTTCAACATGATATTATATCAACATACAAACAGAAATATATTTAACTCGCTACATGAGGTACATTCGATCAGAATCCTACCGAACATCGATCAGAATCCAACCGAACATCGTAAGATTGCTTTGGCACATCCCACCTCTACCTTGGTGTGAAGAAGACAATTTGCACAAGTGAATAACTTCACACGAGGGCATTTATCATGCATTATATATAGCACTACCGAATTGAACGTCCATAATAACATATCACCTGGGTGGCACAGCATATTACATTGATACATTGTACACTGATGGACTTATTTGTTTTGAGCATAAGGTAAATTCCGTTTATTTGGAAGACAGCTGGACTACCAAATGTTGTTGCAATTTGCCCTTTCATCCAGTAGCACATTACAGTGGCAACATTTTCTTCTAAGATATGGTACTCATTTTGTGCGAGTTGGAGAGACGGTGTAGCAGCATTGACTAAATGGCTGGCCAATAATTTGGTGGATTGGGAAGACTAACCTTGGCAAAGGCTGTACATCTTTTCTCGTGACCCCATTAAGCTTTTGAAATTCAACACAAAACCATGTTTGACCCATCCTCTTTCTAAACTGATCAGCACAACTGGGGCTTTGACAAGGTTCTATCATTCCTCCACATATCATCTAGTAGTTCACGTACATGATTTCATTGAGAATATGTCTTGAGAGTCTTCTAGCTGCCTGACATACAGGCACCCAGTGTTAAACACTTCCCATCCCTTTGAAATGACATCACCAAACTGCGACAGAAGATTCTACAATTAACTTTTATAAGAATCAGAAATGTCAATGGCAAGTCTATCAATGGCATTCTCAAGAGCTTGTCTCTTCTGACCTCCTTTCTCCTCGATGCATGCATCTTGAAGTGGCCGCTTTTATTAGGCGCTTTAAGCATCCACAATTTTCATCTTTGGTCTTAATTCGGTGAGGATTCAAGACCTGTACGACAATAAGATCATTGTCTGTTCATGTAACGGCATGGGCTACTGCTAACCCATGTGTCTCCATAAATTAATATTTTTGGTTCAAACAGAACATCACCACTCACTGATTGTGTAATAAACCATAAGTACATGTAAAGGCAGAATATACTGCATGTGGCTGGTTTTTAGCAATGTGGGATAATGCAAGTGGTTCACCCAATTGTTAACTTTGTCCATCACATATTGGGTAACAAAAATTTGCGATCCCAGAGGAGCACCAAGATGTGATCTACCAGTAGTCGTGATGTACAGGCTAGTGCCATGGAATGCATGCTGAACGTGCAAAAGTATAGTGAGCTTCTTTTACAACAAGCCAGGATTAGTGTAGTAATTTTAAAGGGACCAAGATTGTTGATGTTATCCCACCACTCTTTCTGGTTGAGTACTGTACCAGTTGCTGCAGCATCATCAGTATACAAATCTTGGTTCACATCAATGGATGCGCACTGTATTAGTGGTAGAATGCCAAGGGCATACATTGGCATAGCAAGTGTATCTTCCTGAGTGGTGCCTTCTTGGGAGAGAATAGTTGACCCATCGGCAAATACAATGAACATCTAGTTCAGTTGAACTACGATATGCGCTGATTAAAATAGTTGGACACAGGTACTGTATGTTATGCAGGGCAGCCTCATGATTCAGGCAGTTGAAGGCATTAGTAGAATTGATTAGGAGAGCTACTTGGGCAACTCTCTGAGCTAAAGGAGTCATTTACTGCATGTACAGTTGCCTCAACTCCTAATATTTGGCCAGCACACAATTGAATGAAACCAGCTGCTTTCTGAATGTCAGTACTGAGAACTGTATTGTACAATTCGTCTCGCTACTTCACTTATCCCTATCAAGCCTACCCCAGGAAGTAATCAAATGGCAAGACAAAAATGGGGCCAGACTTAATGGATTAAAAAATGAAGTGCACAGGCATCTTGCATTAGGGCAGAGTTCAGTTGAAGAGGAATGAAAATATGAAACTGCAAAGCTGTCTCCATCTTATTGCATCAATCCCTGATGGACCTGCAGAGCCATATCTATCAAATATTGTTGGTTGCATACTGCACTTTATGTAAACTGGTGAATAAGTGTGTGCGTATGTGTGTTTGTGTGTGCATTGTGCCTTTGACCATGTGTGTGTGTGTGAGAGAATAGAGGATTGGTAACACACATGCAACACACTTATTCACCTGCATACATAAAGTTTAGTATGCACACCCTCCCCCCATACATACATATTCACCAGTACATAGTCTCTACCCATGTACACACACACACAAAAACTTACACACATACTTATTCACCAGTACACGTACGCATAAATATGCACAGACATGCATACACATATACATAAAATTACACACACATGCACACACACACACACACACAAATACACACACGCACGCACACTTATTCACCCTCGCGGTACATAAAGTGCAATGTTATGCAATGAATTCACCTCTCCCCTTGCAGTGCTTGCACTTATTCACGGGTACATATCATGCAACCAATTCAAACGTTAAAAGCAACTCCAAGGGGTCCCTCTTTGGGCATTCATATGCTTTTGTGCACAAATGTATATATAGTATTTATTCATAGTTCATCATTGCATGGTAACTTTTTTTTCCCCTGTGTTGTAGATGCAAATGCCCCATAACACAATTGTGCATTAAAAGGTAGCATAATCATGTATGAACCTACATGTAGATAGCATGGCAGTGGCATTATGCCCATCCTCCTTTTGTCAGCATAAAAATAAGTATAGTTGGGGGGGGGGGGGGGGGAAGGGGGAGGGCAAATAAGAACTGAAAACATCCTAAAAGTCTTGAAAGAAGGGACCTTCCTTTCCATTTCTGCCCTTCATCTATCAATTGGGCACACATGTACATAAGACTTGGCCTCCACATGTATATGCACTTTTTCAGTATCATGTAGCCATACAAGGCCAGCAACTACACCTGTAGCTGCCATTTGCTCTATGTTAATCTGCACATTGTCAACCTTTATGGCAAGGGTTTTCATTGTTTATATCTCACCAATCTTTGTTTGCTTTCCACTCCCATGCACATGTAAAATAAGCAGAGTTATAATCTTGTAATGCTTAAAACAGAACAGAAATACATGTAGCAAAGATATATACATGATAGAAAAAATATATATTACTACACACTACTACACGAAATGAGAGTAGTAAAACCAATGATGCACAGCCTTATTCAGACAATGAATATATATTTCACACATTGTTTAGGCTTAGGTATACACATTTTCAGCAATGTAAGCTTCCTGCAAGTCTTTATAAAGCCTCCCACCAAGGTCCAGTGGTGCCCCCAGTACCATGGCCTCAGCACAGGTTTGGATGTCACTTTGGGTCCAGGCCAATACACCTTCTGATGGCATCCCAAGTGATTTGACCAGAGCATCAAATGAAGGTCGCTGGTCCTTACTAGGGTTCCTACAGTACCATTTAAAAGTACAACGACGTATGATTAATATGATAAACAAATTCCCGTTAGCTTAACGGGAGCTTGTCAAGATATTATAATACATGGACAGAATTAAATATATATATTCTGCATACTATGTGCAGGAATAATGCAGCATTAGAAATATTTGGTAGGATGTGTACAGTTTATGATTTATTTTTTTACACTGTGATAATATGACATACATGTACTTGTAGTATATGCAACAGTCTTTAAAAACACAATGCACTTCAGCCAGCAGGGTTAAAGCTAATGCAATACAATTAACTGTGGAATTAATTGCTGCATTGAGTAAAGTGCAACGAGTTAGAAATGTATAATTATTAAATTTGACCATGGCTATTGGGTTGAGAGCTAAGCAATCAATATGGTGCACGGGAAAGCATATAGGGGAGGAGCCTTGCCATAACATCTAAATACAAATTAAAAATTCATGGCATATGTATACAAAAAACTTGATTCTGATGAAAAGCATGTGATTTTTATTATCAGCAGTGTAAGAAGTGCAATGCAGTTCAATATAGCAATTGTATCCTCATTGTTCAAGGCCCCCCATACATGTATGCATATTCATTAGAGTGTACATGTATGGGGTAGTGGAGTTTGATTTCATACCAGCACTGAATTATCAGCTTGTAGATAGCCCTGGGACACCCAGGGGGTGGAACTGCTCTTACACCACCGGCTATCATTGTGACCACCTAGTGGTGGGACAAGAGAAACTTGCCTGATTTTTAACTCTCACCATTCTGAAGCATCTTACCTGCTGATTGGTGTAGGCCTCATATGGCTTGCACCCTAGCCCCCAGATCTCATACATGACAGCTCCAAAGGACCACACATCACTCATTGTTGAGTATTTTTTGAAGTGGATGGCCTATAATTATGCATTCCACAGAAGATAACATAACACATATCCGTGGTCCAACAAACCTCGGGTGCTGTCCATTTGACTGGTATCTGTCCTCCTTGTGAAAAATAATATTCATCGTCATCAAGATTCCTAGACATGCCAAAATCTGCTATCTGTCAATGGCAAAGAGTTAATTTTGTGTGCTGTTTTTGATGAAAATGACAGTACATGTTAATGTACTCCACATGTAAAAAAATAACATAATTCTACATGTAAGATGTCTACTTGTTACAAACATACATGTACATGCATATGAAGCCACTCATACCATACCTTGCAAACTCTCTTGTCAGATAATAAAATATTTCTAGCTGCAAGGTCTCTGTGTACAAAACCTTTCCTGGAAAGGTAGGCCATGCCTGATGCCACTTGTTGGCAAAATATCAGCAGCTGGTTGGGCCAGGTAGATGGTAGCATTTCACCTGGGCTAAACAAATGTGGAGAATTTTAAAATTACTACTACTTGTGCACATTACATCTTCTACCATGGCCTTTGCTTTAGAAGATAGTTCCTCAAATCTCCATTGGTGAGTACCTCAAGTACTATCATCACCTAAAGGTTGGTTCCATTCTTAATAAAATTGTCATTGTACTTATATGCAAATAAATGACATGTTATTACACGGAGGTACATACAGGGTTTCCAATGGTTACCACTCCATACAGCCGCACTATGTTGTCATGGTGGAATTGTCCGTTGATAGCTGCTTCCTGTAGGAACTTGACTCCATCCTGTGGAGAGGCATCACTCTTGAGCATCTTCAAGGCTACATCTTTTTGTTCAGCTCCATGATTCCACTTTCCCTTGTTTACAGTTCCAAACTCCCCAGAACCCAGGTGGGCCAGCACTCTGAGCAATGATTGATTGCACAGACGTTTTATCAGCAATATTCATTGTTATGGTGAAATATTTCTTTACAATTCATAATGATAAAACTCACTGGATTTGCTGCCTTGGGATTTCAAGGTACTTCTTGGCAGACATTTGCTGATATATCTCCTCATAGTCTGAGGAAGGCATCCAAAATGGCTCTGCCTCGTGGTCAACAGGCTCAGTGGTCACCTGAATAAATACATATGCATGTATGGGCCTTGAGAAAATCAAATGATTGCCAAAGGACTGTCTCTTATAGACATATTGCATATTGTTTTTCATACATGTAGCTCAATGCTAACCTTAATAAATACATTACATTTTCATCCTGAACATACAATGTTCAACACCGGGTCATGTATGGCTTTAAGATATTACAATTAATTTAATATTGTCGATTATATCATTACTACATGTACATTTCATGCAATATTTTGATTCGCATATGTACACAGAGGGCAAATGTTGTGGATGAATAATATGCAGTAACTCGATAGTTTAATGTTATTCTGATCTATCAGTACAAAGTGATGTATGAAATGTAATATGCATGCATGTATTTTCTTGAAGTTAACATACAATTAGATTACCTACTGTATGTGACTAGATCTTGCATTCTACAATGCTACGAAATTCTCATGAGAACTGTGAGTGTATTCACTACAGAACAGTGAAAGATACTAGCAAATTCAGGGATTTGTGCAGAACTAGGCTGGAGTTGCATACCCCTTGTTGTTGAGTCATTCGGGGCCTGGGGCCAACTTGCCTCTGATACTTTCAAGAAACTTGCTTCCCGCCTTTCAGTTCAGGTTAACTCCTCCCCTTTCACCACTCTGGACAGCATTTATTCCAGACTAAACCTTTCCCTTGTGCGCTCGAATGCCAGGGCATTTCTTGCAAGGGCAGGTCCCCGTGCTAAAGTCTCAGACCTCTATTTAGATGGTTGACTCATACATAGTTACATAGTTTACTTAGCCTAGTTAAATATTGAAATTTGTGTTTAACATGTATTGTGAGGTTTCATGTTTCTATTAATTATACAATGACAATTGAAAAAAAAAAATTCCCATGCATCCATTAACATGTATAATTAGACTTCCTTCTAATTATACGTGTACAAGTAAAAATATATTATACACTGTAATGTACAATGTAGTCACACGTAATTAGGTTTTGAATATTCCTATTCCTAAGTAGTACGCGTGGGATGCATGCTCGATGCTACTTGACATGCAATAGTGATCATGCATGTACCATATGCATGCACGTACCTCACTGAGCAAACCGTAAATGCTTTGGTCCAGCTGTGTAGTATTGCCGGTAAAGACCTCACGACAATTATTGTAAAGCCCGTCATACATCAGCGATGGTGCAGACAAAACTACTCCTTTCTCGTCTACGGATTTCGTCAACTCAGTTTCCTGCACTGTAGAATTTCTGCATATATCAACGGCCATTACATCATCTCCTTGATATGGAATTAAGTTAGCTTTTGAAGTGTTAGATAGATCTTGTGGTTTCCCTGGCACTGCGCAGAGGATAAGTATAGCTCACTAATACACTGTACATACATGTACATTGTATGTACTCATACTGATATCGTGGACATGCACAACATATACACATACAGTGTGTACATATATTTAGGCGCCCAGGGATGGTATATGCTGATCTTTAAAAATATATATCCGTTTATTTTTTTACCTTTTCTTTGGCACCCATCACCCTCGATCCGAGTTAAGTGCTTAGCTTTAGGTTTTCTTCTCTTGACCATCAGAATAGCGCCAATAGTTATTAGCAGAGCGAGGATGAGAAGAAGAAGAACCACGATGGGACTCACCACCGCCGCCACGACAGTACTTTCGTTCACTACAGCGTTAGGTGTTTGACTCATAAGACCGGTGGTAGAGGTCACCTGGTTCAGCGTAGTAGGGACGTAGCGTGTTGGCGCGGTGCCAGTACTAGCGGGCAAAGGTGTGGCCGTCGATGATTTGATATTTGTGCCTGTTGTAGGCTGGGAAGCTGAGGAGGCGAAAGACGTCGATTTTGCTCCAGTTATCGTAGTCGATGTCGGAGTTGTCGCGCTTGATTTCACAGAAGTTGAATTTGTTCGGAGCGACGTAGTCGTCAAAATTGAAGTCTTTTGGCTAGTGCTCATTGCCGAAGATGGCGTACGGACTGGATGTACAACTACATAATAACATGTAGGCTTTATATACGTATGTACGTTGTGTCAAATCAATGAAGTCAGTATACGATGCGTTTTCGTCGAGCAATCGTGGATGAAGTAGTATAGAGTAGGTAGCTAGTCTCGCAAGCCAGACGTACTTCGACGTACCGGCACGAGTAGAGGGCATCGGCCACTGATTATGTACACAATTTCCAACAGGCCCAATCAGATTACAGCTTACATAATCTCATGTGACCTCTAGCGGTTTTGTTGCATTCCTTAATTAATATAGTCGAATCAGCAATTCTGGAAGCTATATATATATATATATATATATGCAGCTGCTACATTTCTGGGTTATTTGCAGTTTGGTCAACCATAGGAATTGGCTGGAAAGCACTTTTTTTTTTACTAGGATATAGGCCCTGAAAATGCGAGCGGGGGGGGGGGGGGGGGGGGGGGGGGGGTAGAAGGGCGCGCCCTACCAAACGCGCTGGTAGGGCCCGCCCTTCTAGACCCCCTCTCACCGGCCCTGAGTACGGTGGCCCGGTACCTCGCGCTCAGAGCATTGTGTCCAGCGCAATCGTACGAAATTGCGTAGCGCGCAGTGCAATTGTACGAAATTGCGTAGCGCAATTGTACGAAATTGCGTAGAGTCCGTGTGCACAGCGCACTAACTTTGGGATATAAGTTTCAATTACGTCATCCGTCTAGTGACAAAATAAAATTATGGCTGTTTCCTTCCTGCATCGTGACGACCCAAAGGTCGAAAGTAAGTGAAGTACTGGTAGTGGTAGTGACAGCAGGCAGAAACATGCATGTTTTAATACGTTCCAGGGCTCATTGTGAGATACTGGAGGCAGCAGAAGAGTGACCAGGTCATGCTAGCCTATTTGCGCTTCGTGCATCTGGTACCTGTAGGAAAAATAGCGTCTCTTGGGTTACGAAGGCGTCGAATTGCTGACACCCCTTTTCAGTTGTTGTGTGATGCTATAAAGGTTCGTTAGTTGTGTCGTGAATGCATGTTTAAAGATCGATCGATGCCTGAGCTGCATGCATGTCCGATTTTACGGGAGGTGCTGAAAACATCAAACTCCTACAGACCAAATACGGGCATCGATCTTTAAACTTGCAATCACGACACAACTAACGAACCTTTATAGCATCACACAACAACTGAAGAGGGGTTTCAGCAATTCGATGCCTTCGTAACCCAAGAGATAGTCTCGTACCCAGACCCAAATGTACGTAACGATGATTATCGCTTACAGTATAACATCACGTACAGAGGGTCTGGGAATGAAGTCGTGGGAAATGGTTCTATGTTACCTGAATTTGGTCGAACCAATCAAATTGCAGCGATTTGTGACGTATACATTCCAACGCTACGGCTCGTCAGCTAATTGCATTTCTAGCATACCAATCGCAAAACCACACCCAAAGTGTGATCGGAAGGTATTTCCAAGTCAGCGTTAGACCTAGATGGTTTTATGGCTCTTGCGTCAGAAAGACTACAGTAGGTTACTTAACTCTTTGCCGAAGCCAGCATAAGCCTAGAAGGCATTTTCCGCGCGTGGTTTAGCAGTGCTGTCTCTTTGTCTCATCCACTGTACCCTCCTTACTCCTTGGACCAAGCTCTTACCTCTACGATTGGTAGGTCTAAGCTGGCAACCTGACGATACTTGCCATCTTTGGCCGAAGCCACAAATTGTACTTGCGGGGTGCGCTCTTATTAGAAGATGCCCTTCCAGACGGCTGGACTTTGCGATCGGGTGATAGGGGCTCAGAGGTTGGCCTCGGGATGGCCACTAAAAGCGAGGAATCCCTTATGCGGATTAGGGCTTAGCACGAGAAACAGTACCCTGTGTTCTAGGATTTTTTCACAAAACCACCGACGTCGGACGGGACCGACTAGACCTGGCACACTGCCCAAGTATTAAACCCTAACTTAATACGGTGAGTAACCCTTAGCCTAAGTCTCCACAATTTGCGACCACCCGCATAGGTCATAATTGATTTCGTGACGCAGCAGAACATTTGTGACGACATAAAAGTTATGTAATTCTCAACATTCCAACGACATTCCAAGAACCATTTCCCACGACTTCATTCCCAGACCCTCTGTACGTGATGTTATACCTTAAGCGATAATCATCGTTACGTACATTTGGGTCTGGGTACGAGACTACCCAAGAGACGCTATTTTCCCTACAGGTACCAGGAAGCCACACACATTTGCCAAGACAATATACAGGGTGTCCACGAATGAACGCAACGCTTTTGATTTTGAATAACTTTTGATAGGATGGAGCAAAAAATCTGGTATTTTGAAACAAAGTTGGTCGGTTTCCTCAAATTTTTTTCCAATAATTTAATTAAAACATTATTAATAATGCTAATTAATTTTAATAAGCACAACAAATTAACTGATTTAAAAGGTCGTCTGTGTTCAGGTATCGGTTGTGAAGCTTCGATCAAAATATTGGATTTTTTCCACCTACTAAACTGAAACTACGATCCACTGCCTATTTTTCTTCGCATACGCATGCGCACACGACCTCGTCCTAAGACTTAATCTCATAATTAAATCGCTGTTATAGTCACGTGATAATACGGAGGCGGATCTTTAAGCACTCAGACCTGATGCCCCACCTTCTAGTGGGTGTCACATCACGTGATACAATTCGAAGGCGGATGCAACTCCTTATGCCCCACCTCCTACGTGGGTGTTGCGAGTCCATAGCTTTCATGTTTACAAGCATCGAATATGGTGCGCCTCAATTAGCACAATCGCACAGAGAGGCAATGAACGGTGTGGTACGTACGGATTGATATGCGGTGCCATTCTGTGAGTTAGTGAATCTGAGACGCACACACGCGGGTTAGTACTAAGTAGACACGCAAAAATGAAATGTAAGAATTGATCACATACCTTCCAGCTCTCTCAGAGCTAATAATAGCTTAAAGAATACTTTTGTGTCATGTGAGTGCCATTTATGGAAGCCTCGTACCATCCATATGTGAAGGGTCAGTGAGCATTCAAGCCTCCATCCAGTGCTGTTGAGGTTATCTGCTTAGAAAACCTCTAAGGGTGTGCTTTCATTTAAATTGTAACGTTGTGTGTTATTCCTTCAGTAAAAAGTAACGGAATAGGTATGGGGAAAGTTCCAGTTTTAAAGAAAGACCTGTGTGCTTTGCAATCATGATGTGAGCTACCCTTAATTGTTGCTGGTTTTAGATGATAGTGTGCACAAATTCTGTTACTTAGAGTAAATTTATTTTAAAGCACTGACAAATGTTGCAAACCTCCAGCAAGGTTGTAGATGATTTGTTTCTGCTGTGCTTTACTTTCAATGCTCCATTTTTTGAAGCTCGTGTTTGGATGATATCATGCATAGAAAGTGTGCCATTTAAAGATAGGGTGTGCTTTAATTTCAATGCATAAAATTAAGCTAGATACCTCGTTTTAAATAACAAACCTTTGTGCTTGCATCAAGTTGTAGCTTGCATCAAGTTGTAGCTATTTCCGTATCATAATGTTTTTAACCTTTGCTTATGGGTATCTGTTACTTTATGCTTGACAGCCTAATATTGCAACCTACCAGTTAGGATTGGGGAAAGATGAATCATGTAGGGACAGACTGTAGTATTTAAGTGAGTCGTGTTTTTATGTTAGGGGCCAATGCTTTCGTTTTAGAGTATCAGCTTATGTGTCAAGATGATATGCTTTAATTTCAATGCATAACACATGGGTAGGCTCTCTTGTTTAGGAAATGCCTGTAGTTGTGATTTGAAGAATTGCCTTGGTATCGACTAATGCTGCAAGTAGGTTTAATTCTGATGCTGCAATTGGATTTCAGAGTAGTATTACAGCACCATGTTGTGTTTGCTGTTGTGATGTTACAAGCCTCCTTCTAGGTTTTAGATGGTGGATATAAGTGTTTGAGCCTTTAAGCTACTGCGTCACCAAGTCAATGTAGGAGTACTCTCTGCTTTAAGACTCAGATATTATTTGTCTATAGAAAAGCTTCACCGTCTAGAAAATAATAAATTACACCTGTAGGAACTCATCTGTAGGAACTGTAGAGTATTGAAAACATTACTGTTTGAAGAGATTAATGTTGTGAGCCATTTAGCTAAGTTCCCTGGACATTGTGCATAATTTCATACCATCCAGCAATGTGTTTGCAGACAAAAGGATTTGAAGTATGTGCTTGGAAAATCCCTGTCTAAATAAGGGTGTGCTTTTATTGAAATCTTGTGAGTTTCATGGTGTGTGTGTGTGTGTGTGTGTGTGTGTGTGTGTGTGTGTGTGTGTGTGTGTGTGTGTGTGTGTGTGTGTGTGCGCACGCGAAATGAAAGACCTGTGTGCTTTGCAATCATGATGTGAGCTACCCTTAATTATTGCTGGTTTTAGATGATAGTGTGCACAAATTCTGTTACTTAGGGTGAATTTATATTAAAGCACTGACAAATGTTGCAAACCTCCAGCAGGTTTTAGATGATTTGTTTAAAGAGAAGCTGTGCTTTACTTTCAATGCTCCATTTTTTGAAGCTCGTGTTTGGATGATATCATGGAAAGTGTGCCGTTTAAAGATAGGGTGTGCTTTAATTTCAATGCATAAATTTTGAGTCTCATAGCTAGATACCTCGTTTTAAATAACAAACCTATGTGCTTGCATCAAGTTGTAGCTATTTCCGTATCATAATGTTTTTAACCTTTGCTTATGGATATCTGTTACTTTATGCTTGACAGCCTAATATTGCAACCTGCCAGTTGGGATTGGGGAAAGATGAATCATGTAGGGACAGACTGTAGTATTTAAGTGAGTCGTGTTTTTATGTTAGGGGCCAATGCTTTCGTTTTAGAGTATCAGCTTATGTGTCAAGATGATTTCATGGAAAGAGTACTAGTGCCATTTAAAGATTGGATGTGCTTTAATTTAAATGCATAACAAATGGGTAAGCTCTCTTATTTAGGAAATGCCTATAGATCTAGATGTGATTTGAAGAATTGCTTTAGTATCAACTTGCATCGTGATGTGGGCCTCTTGGCTAGTTCCAGATCATGTTGTTCTTAAATTATGCTTTAACAGACTTCTTTGTTATGTCGCAGTGTTTTAAAGCATTGAATAATGTTTATAGCTTCCAGCAAGGTTTAAAATGTTTGGGAAGATAGCTGTGTCTTAAGACAACAATTACATGCATCATGTTGTGATCCTAGCTCTTAGCTACATGTAGTTCTCAGATGTTGCTATACTTTAGGAGATCCCTGTTGTGATGTTGCAAGCCTCCTGCTAGGTTTTAGATGGTTGGATATAAGTGTGGTGCATGTCCTTACATCAATAATATTGTGAGACTTTTAGCTACTCAGTACTGCGTCACCAAGTCAATGTAGAGTACTCTCTGCTTTAAGAGACTCAGGTGTTACTTGTGTATGTGTGCTTAGAAAAGCTCTGTGTTCTTGAAAAAATGTATATTAAAGCTACAAATTACATATGTAGGAACTGTAGAGTATTGGCTGTTTTAAGAAAGAGATGTTGTGAGCAATTAAGTTCCCTGGACATTGTGCATGCATGTGAGCACTTAGTATCTGAGGGTATGCTTTAATTTCATACCATCCAATTATGTGTTTGCACACAAAAGGGTTGAGCATACTGTTAAAGTATGCACTTGAAAAACTTCTAGAGGGTGTGCTTTTATTCAAATGTTGTGAGCTTCATGGTGCGTGTGTGTGTGTGTGTGTGTGTGTGTGTGTGTGTGTGTGTGTGTGTGTGTGTGTGTGTGTGTGTGTGTGTGTGTGTGTGTGTGTGTGTGTGTGTGTGTGTGTGCGTGTATGTATATGTTATTGATGGTTCTCTGTTTTAAAAGCCTCAGGACTGTTGTTATGGGAGGATTGATTTCATTTTTGGTTACAAGTCTCCAGCTAAGTTTCAGATGTGTATTTTTCATAGAGTTGTGGTTGCATCATGATCAGGTTGTGATTGAGCCATGTAGCTAGTTCAAGATTATAATGGTTGTTGTTGCATATGATTTAAGGCCCTATTATTTAAATTGACTCATGTCTTTATGTCATGGTGTGCTTATCAACTCAATTGTGTCAAGATTTTAAAATGCCATTTTATAAGAGCAGGAATGCATCATGTAGCAAGTTCGCATTTCATAGTTGGACCAACATGTGGTTAGATTCTCTTGTTTTGTTATGTGAGCTTTCAATCCCTGACGAGTAAAGAAATATTTGCACACAATGATTGTGCATGCTGCTGAGGTATGAAAACTGCTGTGTTAAATGAGGGTGTGCTTTCATTGAAAATGTATAGTTGTAAGCTTCAACTGTGTTGCTGTACATGTACGTTTTAGCTAGATGGATGGGGAAGGTTGCTTCCATATCATAGTGTGGGCTGTTCTTTATATCAAGCTGCTTAAAAAAATTCCTGTTGTAATGTTAGGGAATTTACTTTCATTTTTAAGCACTGGCAAATGGTATAAGCCTCCAGCAAGAGTTTAGATCATTTGTTTTAAGAGAAGGTGCGCTTTATTTTCAATTCCCACCCCAGATGCTTGTGAATGGATGGGCTCTCTTCTTCTTAAATGCACGACTCAGACGAGCCTTAACTTGTTGTGATATGAATGAGTGTTTTCATTACAAAATAAAAAGTAGATAATGTTACAAGCCAGCAGTTAGGTTCACAATGCTTGGATTTAAGAGCGGTGCATGACATTGTTTCATGTTACAAGCCCATTAGCTAGTTCCCAGGTTATGGTGGGCATCATATTTTTATGTGCTTTCATTTCATTGCATTGAGTGATGTAATACGTTGCACAAGGTAAATGTGTTTAAGGTAATATGTAATATTGTGAGTTTCTTTTTAAAAGAGTAGTCTAGGTTTTACATGGTTGTGAAGAAAAGAGGTGTGCTTTGCATGATGATGTTAGCCTCTTAGCTAGCTCCCAGATCACAATTTGTGCTTTTGTTTATGTTGAGAGTATGCTCTTTTATTTAAGACATTCACGTTGTACATGTATGTTAGGGAGTGCTTTCATTTCAGAGTATATGTGTTGAGCCTCTAGCTAGGTGTTAGATGATTTGGAAGACTGCTGTGTTAAGAGGAGTGCTTTAGTTTGAATGCATCGTGTTGCAAACTTCTCATCCAATATACCAGTCTGTTGCTTATGTATGAGTATTTATCTTATATAAGTTCTCCAACTCCATGAAAGGTTGTGCTTTTATTTCATAGCATCCAGTTATGCAATGTTTCCCAAGGTGATATGCTGTTGAAGTACAATGTATGTGCTAAGAAAATCCCTGTGTTAAATAAGGGTGTGCTATTTATTGTAGTATTGTGAGCTTCTAGCTTTAATTTGTGATTCCTTTAAAATTACATGTAAATAGTAGTCTCTGTATAAATTTATATCTGATGAGTGGGAAGTGCCATTTTAAGAGAGGGCGTGCTTTGATTCATCACGTTGCCTACATGTATGTATGGGTAGACACTCTCTTCTTTAAGAGACTCCTGTTTTCAAGCATCACATTTTCGGATGATTAGATGCATCATGTTGTGAGGTACCTAGCTGGTTTCCAGATTATGTACATAAATATTATTGGCTGCTTTGCTTTCAGAGACTCTTGTGTGCATTCATTTCAAAGCTATCTGTAATAAAATTTTGAACTATGTGCTTAGAAAACCTCTGCATTAAATGACGGAGTGATGATTGGGAAGAATGCTGTTTTAAGACAGCAGCTGCTTTATTGCATCCTGTTTTAGCCCCTAAGCTATTTACTGATATGATTAAGCTGGGGCTTAAGGTTTTATGTGATATGCATGTTGCATGTTCCAGTTTTCATAGTGAGGCTATGTGTGCAGGGGTAGATTCTCTGGTGTTTTTTGTTTTTTGTTATGTGAATATGTGCTTTCAATACAGACAGTAATTTAATCCTGCACTAATTGAGCAATTTACACATGCTGTTAAAGTTTGTGCTTGGAAGAGCTCTGTGTTAAGTTAGTCGAGCTTTCATGATACAAATGCTGTAAGCTTAACTTAGAGCTGTGTCACTTTTGTGTGTTATTCCTTTAAAAGTAAGGTTAGGGGTATTCTCTGCTTAAAAATACTGGCTGTGTAAGATTACAGTTTTAAGAGAGGTGTACTTTGCATCATAATGTGTTAGTTTCCAGATCACAACTTGTGCTGTTGGTTATGTATGGTCAGGCTCTCGTCTCATGGAGACACGTGTTGTGTGCTTTCATTTTTAAGTATCAACTATGTTGCAAGCCGCATAGATTTCCAAGACAAGGATTTAAGAGTGGTTAGTTTTCAGGTCATAGTGTCAGTGCTCAAGTATGGGTAGACCAGCTCACAACTTTAATAGATTCCTGTCGTTATGTTGCCTAGAAAATGTCTGTGTTAAATGAGGCTGGTTGTACTAGCTTTCAACATGTATGAACTGTCACAACATTCATCTTCAATGAAAGCGCACCCTTATTTTAAATATAGTTTTTTTTTTTTAAGTACAAATGCACAGTCATCTTGTGTGACATTACACTACAACCTGGGACATCATCATACAGGCACATTCCACTACATGTACATTTATTTAAAAATCTACATGTACGTGTATTTGTAGAGCATATGGGAACATGGAAGACATACACTGAAGTGAGTACCTTGCTGAGTAAAACAGATGGTGAACTTATATCAGTAACATCTCTCACATTAAGGAACAATGTAAATTAAATTCATATAAAACCTCATGCATGTCCTTTGCAATGAATTTAATTAGGCCCCAACATCCAAAATGTAGAACTACATGTATTTTGATAACCTTGATTCAACAAAATCCATAATGGTAGCTCACTAAAAGGACATAAACTCCATTGTAATGACTGTTTTTGAATACTCTCTCCATACATGTACCTCACAACAGCATGCAAAATAATCTTCTATAAAATAAAGCACTATCTCACTTAACAACAAAGCAGAGCAAACATGAGCTTCAGTCATCAGCCTTTCAAACTGGGGGCTAGCTGGAGACATTTAACATAAAATGTATATACTAGTAGTGCTTTGAAATGAAAAAAAAAAAACACCCTCACATTCAAATAAGAGTCCTTTTGTGCAGAGACTTTTCAAGAAAAATAAAAAACCCTTGCTTTTCCTTTTTATTTTTGGCAAGGTAGTTTCTTGTCAGAGAATGCTTAAGACTGCTTATTGAAATGGCGGCAGGGATAGTTGACCAATAGAATGCATGCAGCATTTGGAGACCAATTAGATTATACAAAAATAGTATAAAGTTCCTCAGTTTACATGTATGTGCACATGTACTGTGAAGAATGCCTCAAGCAGCAAGAGCCCATAGGCTGACAGTAAAGCAAAGAGCAGGTTCTACAATGAGAGTGGGAAACATGCCTACCTCACAGTAAGCAGGTTCAGGAAGGACTACTCATCCTGAAATTTTTTTCGCCGAAGCACTGTGCTTAGGTTGGTATTTAAATTAGATATGGGACCATGGAAGACATGATCCTAATCATCCTAAATAATATTAGTGGATGCTTTGTTATGACACTCCCTCACAAAACAGGAGTCTCTTAAAGAAGAGAGTGTCTACCCATACATACATGTAGGCAACGTGATGAATCAACGCAAGCCCTCTCTTTAAATGGCACTTTTCCCACATACAGATATAAATTTAAGCAGAGACTACTATTTAATTTTAAATGAATTACACAAAGCTAGAAGCTCATAATATTACAATAAAAAGCACACCCTTATTTAACACAGGGATTTTCTTAGCACAAAATTCAACGGCATGTACATCAATCACCTTGGAAAAAATTGCATCACTGGAGCACAACCTCTCATGAAATTGGAGAACTTCACGATGCATCCAAATTAAGCACTCCTCTTAACATACATGTAGCAGCCTTCCATATCATCTAACACCTAGCTAGAGGCTCAACACATTAGCTTATACTCTGAAATGAAAGCACACCCTAGAGTGCTTTAAATAAAAGAGCATACTCTCAACATAAACAAAAGCACAAATTGTGATCTGGGAGCTAGCTAAGAGGCTAACATCATCATGCAAAGCACACCTCTTTTCTTCACAACCATGAAAAACCTAGACTTCTCTTTTAAAAAGAAACTCACAATATTACATATTACCTTAAACACATTTACCTTGTGCAACGTATTACATCTCTCAATGCAATGAAATGAAAGCACATAAAAATATGATGCCCACCATAACCTGGGAACTAGCTAATGGGCTTGTAACATGAAACAATGTCATGCACCGCTCTTAAATCCAAGCATTGTGAACCTAACTGCTGGCTTGTAACATTATCTACTTTTTATGAAAACACTCCTTCATATCACAACAAGGCTCGTCTGAGTCGTGCATTTAAGAAGAAGAGAGCCCATCCATTCATAAGCACCAAAAAAGGATCTGGGGTGGGAATTGAAAATAAAGCACACATTCTCTTAAAACAAATGTTCTAAAACCTTGCTGGAGGCTTATACCATTTGCCAGTGCTTAAAAATGAACGTAAACCCTAACATAGCAACAGGAATTTTTTTAAGCAGCTTGATATTAACAACAGCACACACTATGACCTGGAATTAGCATAGTTTAAAACTGTAACCTTCCCCATAATATAAAACCTACAAGTGTATTTTTAAGCATGCAGAGACTACCTCTAACCTTACTTTTAAAGGAAAAACACTCACAGCTAAAAGCTCACAACATTACATTTTCAATAAAAGCTCACCCTCATTTAACACAAGTTTTCATACTTCCACAGCATGGACAATCACTTTGTGCAAAGATTTCTTTACTGGATACATATTGAAAGTACACCTTCACATAACAAAAAAGCTACCCACATGTTGGTCTGGACACCTGTGACCTGGGAAGCATGATGCATGCCCTCTTCTAAAGGTGCAGTGCAGTGTCTTCCTATGAAAATGTAGCTGAAGGGCACACAATGGCATAACAGAAAACATGAGACACTTAAAACAAGAGAGCCTTAATGCAGAGTCCATCCATACGCAACGTAGATATGGAACAAACTACAAGGCTCAGATGCAACCACAACTCTATGAAAACAGCAGTCTTCACAATCATCTGAAACTAAGCTGGAGGTTTGCAAGGTTCCAAACATGAATCAAAACTTCAAGTCACAACAAGAGAAGTATTTTAAAGCAGAAATATTCAATTACTATAAAACCATAACACACGCAGACACAAAATTTCAACATAAGCACACTCTCATATAACACAGACGTTTTCCAACCACCACGCACAATTAGTTTGCATAACTGGATGGTTAAAAAAAAAACCTTGCTGGAAGCTTGCAACATTTGTCAGTGCTTTAAACCAAAAGAATTTGTTTAAAAAGCAGATCAATTACACAAGCAACAGCTTAAACTATCATCTGGAACTAGCAATAAGGCTCACATCTTGATGCAAGGTAGATCTTTTTATAAATAATAATCTTCCAACTCATCTAAAACCTACAGGTGTTCTAACCTTATTTTACAAATAACACACATCTAGAAGTGCACAACTTAACATTTTAAAGTACACCCAGATTTGACACTGTGGTTTTCATACCTCAGCTACATGTACAATCATTCTGTGCAAAGATCACTTTACTGGACCGGTATTGAAAGCTCACATAACAAAACAAGAGAACTATGACATGGGAACTTGCTACATGATGCATTCCTTCTCATTAAAAATGGCAGTTTTCCTATGAAAATCTAGGTGAAGGTTTGACACCATTGAGTTGATAGGCACACCATGACATGAAGATGTGAGTCAATTTAAATAATAGGGCCTTAAAGCATATACAACAACAAACATTATAATCTAGAACTAGTTACATGGCTCAATCACAACCTGATCATGATGCAACCACACATTTACTAGAGGCTTGTAACCAAAATGAACTCACAACCTCCCACAACAACAGTCCTGAGGCTTTTAAAACAGACTCTACCATCAATAACATATACACACACACACGCACACACACACGCACACATACACACACGCACACACACACACACACCATGAAGCTCACAACATTTGAATAAAAGCACACCCTCATTTAGCTAGAAGTTTTTCAAGTGCATACTTTAACAGTATGCTCAACCCTTTTGTGTGCAAACACATAACTGGATGGTATGAAATTAAAGCATACCCTCAGATACTTAGTGCTCACATGCATGCACAATGTCCAGGGAACTTAATTGCTCACAACATCTCTTTCTTAAAACAGCCAATACTCTACAGTTCCTACATATGTAATTTGTAGCTTTAATATACATTTTTTCAAGAACACAGAGCTTTTCTAAGCACACATACACAAGTAACACCTGAGTCTCTTAAAGCAGAGAGTACTCTACATTGACTTGGTGACGCAGTACTGAGTAGCTAAAAGTCTCACAATATTATTGATGTAAGGACATGCACCACACTTATATCCAACCATCTAAAACCTAGCAGGAGGCTTGCAACATCACAACAGGGGTCTCCTAAAGTATAGCAACATCTGAGAACTACATGTAGCTAAGAGCTAGGATCACAACATGATGCATGTAATTGTTGTCTTAAGACACAGCTATCTTCCCAAACATTTTAAACCTTGCTGGAAGCTATAAACATTATTCAATGCTTTAAAACACTGCGACATCACAAAGAAGTCTGTTAATGCATAATTTAAGAACAACATGATCTGGAACTAGCCAAGAGGCCCACATCACGATGCAAGTTGATACTAAAGCAATTCTTCAAATCACATCTAGATCTATAGGCATTTCCTAAATAAGAGAGCTTACCCATTTGTTATGCATTTAAATTAAAGCACATCCAATCTTTAAATGGCACTAGTACTCTTTCCATGAAATCATCTTGACACATAAGCTGATACTCTAAAACGAAAGCATTGGCCCCTAACATAAAAACACGACTCACTTAAATACTACAGTCTGTCCCTACATGATTCATCTTTCCCCAATCCTAACTGGTAGGTTGCAATATTAGGCTGTCAAGCATAAAGTAACAGATATCCATAAGCAAAGGTTAAAAACATTATGAAATGGAAATAGCTACAACTTGATGCAAGCACACAGGTTTGTTATTTAAAATGAGGTATCTAGCTATGAGACTCATTGAAATTAAAGCACACCCTATCTTTAAACGGCTCACTTTTCATGATATCATCCAAACACGAGCTTCAAAAAATGGAGCATTGAAAGTAAAGCACAGCTTCTCTTTAAACAAATCATCTAAAACCTACTGGACGTTTGCAACATTTGTCAGTGCTTTAATATAAATTCACCCTAAGTAACAGAATTTGTGCACACTATCATCTAAAACCAGCAATAATTAAGGGTAGCTCACATCATGATTGCAAAGCACACAGGTCTTTCATTTCGCGTGCGCACACACACACACACACACACACACACACACACACACACACACACACACACACACACACACACACACACACACACACACACACCATGAAACTCACAAGATTTCAATAAAAGCACACCCTTATTTAGACAGGGATTTTCCAAGCACATACTTCAAATCCTTTTGTCTGCAAACACATTGCTGGATGGTATGAAATTATGCACAATGTCCAGGGAACTTAGCTAAATGGCTCACAACATTAATCTCTTCAAACAGTAATGTTTTCAATACTCTACAGTTCCTACAGATGAGTTCCTACAGGTGTAATTTATTATTTTCTAGACGGTGAAGCTTTTCTATAGACAAATAATATCTGAGTCTTAAAGCAGAGAGTACTCCTACATTGACTTGGTGACGCAGTAGCTTAAAGGCTCAAACACTTATATCCACCATCTAAAACCTAGAAGGAGGCTTGTAACATCACAACAGCAAACACAACATGGTGCTGTAATACTACTCTGAAATCCAATTGCAGCATCAGAATTAAACCTACTTGCAGCATTAGTCGATACCAAGGCAATTCTTCAAATCACAACTACAGGCATTTCCTAAACAAGAGAGCCTACCCATGTGTTATGCATTGAAATTAAAGCATACCCTATCTTTAAACGGCACTAGTACTCTTTCCATGAAATCATCTTGACACATGAGCTGATACTGTAAAACGAAAGCATCGGCCCCTAACATAAAAACACGACTCACTTAAATACTACAGTCTGTCCCTACATGATTCATCTTTCCCCAATCCTAACTGGTAGGTTGCAATATTAGGCTGTCAAGCATAAAGTAACAGATACCCATAAGCAAAGGTTAAAAACATTATGATACGGAAATAGCTACAACTTGATGCAAGCACATAGGTTTGTTATTTAAAACGAGGTATCTAGCTTAATTTTATGCATTGAAATTAAAGCACACCCTATCTTTAAATGGCACACTTTCCATGCATGATATCATCCAAACACGAGCTTCAAAAAATGGAGCATTGAAAGTAAAGCACAGCAGAAACAAATCATCTACAACCTTGCTGGAGGTTTGCAACATTTGTCAGTGCTTTAAAATAAATTTACTCTAAGTAACAGAATTTGTGCACACTATCATCTAAAACCAGCAATAATTAAGGGTAGCTCACATCATGATTGCAAAGCACACAGGTCTTTCTTTAAAACTGGAACTTTCCCCATACCTATTCCGTTACTTTTTACTGAAGGAATAACACACAACGTTACAATTTAAATGAAAGCACACCCTTAGAGGTTTTCTAAGCAGATAACCTCAACAGCACTGGATGGAGGCTTGAATGCTCACTGACCCTTCACATATGGATGGTACGAGGCTTCCATAAATGGCACTCACATGACACAAAAGTATTCTTTAAGCCGTAGACACAGCGATATACATGTAGCCTAGCTATGAGACAAAATCAGGTCTGCGCACAAGTTACTGCGTGCTGCTTGAGATGCTGGTATAGGCGATTATTAGCTCTGAGAGAGCTGGAAGGTATGTGATCAATTCTTACATTTCATTTTTGCGTGTCTACTTAGTACTAACCCGCGTGTGTGCGTCTCAGATTCACTAACTCACAGAATGGCACCGCATATCAATCCGTACGTACCACACCGTTCATTGCCTCTCTGTGCGATTGTGCTAATTGAGGCGCACCATATTCGATGCTTGTAAACATGAAAGCTATGGACTCGCAACACCCACGTAGGAGGTGGGGCATAAGGAGTTGCATCCGCCTTCGAATTGTATCACGTGATGTGACACCCACTAGAAGGTGGGGCATCAGGTCTGAGTGCTTAAAGATCCGCCTCCGTATTATCACGTGACTATAACAGCGATTTAATTATGAGATTAAGTCTTAGGACGAGGTCGTGTGCGCATGCGTATGCGAAGAAAAATAGGCAGTGGATCGTAGTTTCAGTTTAGTAGGTGGAAAAAATCCAATATTTTGATCGAAGCTTCACAACCGATACCTGAACACAGACGACCTTTTAAATCAGTTAATTTGTTGTGCTTATTAAAATTAATTAGCATTATTAATAATGTTTTAATTAAATTATTGGAAAAAAATTTGAGGAAACCGACCAACTTTGTTTCAAAATACCAGATTTTTTTGCTCCATCCTATCAAAAGTTATTCAAAATCAAAAGCGTTGCGTTCATTCGTGGACACCCTGTATATTTATCACAACCTCAACATCTCTTTGCATACCTGGAGGTCCCTATGAATAATCTCTACATGACCATATGCCTCCTAATCAATATCTGTGTGCACTGCAGCTGGTCAACTATCAATACACAATGGCCCAAGCGGCACCATTAATTGTTTAATACGTATGGACGGCTTTATTGTTGCCTCGTGATAAGCTTGTAGCAGGTACAGGTACTGTGCTTTGAGTTAAGGAGCTGGAGTTGTGTCAATAGACCCTTCCCTTTAACGGCGTAAGGAATGCAATTTGCTAATTACGTCACGTCCGGAGTACTTCCTGACATGTTTTCAGCTCCTCCTAAAATCGGACATGCATGCGGGCATTGATATTTAAACTTGAATTCACGACACAACTAACGAACCCTTATAGCATCACACAACTGAAGAGGGGTTTCAGCAATTCGACGCCTTCGTAACCCTAGAGACGCTATTTTTCCTACAGGTACCAGGTGCACGAAGCGCAAATAGGCTAGGATGACCTGGTCACTCATCTGCTGCCTCCAGTATCTCACAATGAGTCCTGCATGGAACGTATCAAACGCATATGCTACTTTCAACCTTTGGGTCGTCAGTGACTCGTCACGATGCAGAAAGGAAACAGCCATAATTTATTTTGTCACTAGACTGATGACGTAATTGAAACTTATATCCCAAAGTTAGTGCGCTGTGCACTCGAACTCTGAGCAAAAGTGCACTCGGACGTAGAGCAATTTCGTACAATTGCGCTACGCAATTTCGTACAATTGCACTGCGCGCTACGCAATTTCGTACGATTGCGCTGGACACAATGCTCTGAGCGCGAGGTACCGGGCCACCGTACCTGAGGGAGGGACGTTTTGTTACCGGTACTTGCGGTCTCGTTTGTACCCAGACACAAACATTCCTAGTTTGTGCTTACTGGTGTGGGTACGAGTCTATGTTTTTGGACGATCTACGTAAAACCAGTAAAATCAGGGGCGGATACAGGAAATTTAAAAGGGGGGGGGGGGGGGGGGGGGGGGGGGGGGAACGGTTAATAAAAGTGGGCGTGGGTACCCAAAAGGGGGTGGGTGCGGGAGGGGGAGCATTTGATACTATCTAAGTATTAAAGCATTAAAACTATGCTAGTTTTAGTGCTTTTATTTATATGTACAATTAAAAATTGCACTACAAGAAAAGTATTTGCACCCGCGTGCGGTTAGATGCATGAGCAAATAGTTTCGGGCCTAAAATTGTTCCGACAAATGCTGCCATGTGCGCGGCCGCCGGACCTATCGCACGTGATGCTTCATTTGAGTCACAAATAGCAAATAGGGATATGAAATACTTACTTTCTTTGTGATATAGAGGTGCCGAGGTTGCTTTCAACAGCACTGAAAAAAATGTAAGAAAATCATATGAAATTCAACGATTGTATGCAGGCTGCATGTAATCAGTCTGTATCAGTATGTATTGGTGTCAGATCCCACAGTATGGCGATAAAGATGCACACTACAGTGATTATGCCATATATTCCGTTCTATGGGTACTACAGGCAGAGATAATATATAATCTTTGACACAGGTAACAACTATTCGATCTTAACGCAAGACCCCCATGTGGCAGATCGACTTCAATGTTATGCGTGATACCGTCTAATGGCACGTTTACTGAGAAAACCGTAAATGCTCTAGCATCAATCAACCAACCACAAACCACAAACCACACGTGGTTTGGTATGAATAACGATTGCGCTTTTCAATACAAACGCTGTGATTGAAATAACGCTACACTCATGGCCGATCATATCGCTCCGCTCTTAGTGTGTGCTCGAAAACACTCAGACTACTGAAGAACGAGTAACGTGCCACATCATGTGAATATAGTGGGATTATTGAATGGGGGGGCGGGGGGGCACGTGCCCCCGGTGCCCCCCCCCCCCCCCCCCCCCCCCCACAGTAAAATCCATAGTTAATGAAGGAACATGCAGGTGAGGGCTATCACTGAACGTGGTATCCGCGCGCTGCCATTTACGCTATTGAAGCCGGTGTAGCTGTTGGTCAGGCTTCTACCACCCACGAGGCATTCAGTATGTCGTTGAGCCACTAGTACTGTTCAATATGCCTTGCATGGGACTTAAGATTATGAGTAACATGTATATTTCATGTGACGCGGTTGCGTGATTAAATTCCAGATAGCACGTTTGAATATGCATTAGTGGCCGATGTCACCAGCTCAGACGTAGCTACTCGTGCAAGTCCCGAGTCCACGTCATAGTACCCCCGGACACTCCTACCTAGGAAAAAATGCCCCCACCTGGAAAAAGTGTCCCCTCCCCTCAATAACTCAGTTATACTTTTATAGAAACGTTCCTAGAACTTTTTAGTTAAGTTCTTGTGTTTAGGCCAAAGCTTTGAGGCTAATTTTTTTATAATCATCAGCGATCATTGATCAAACTTTTTAATGCACAAGTAGATGATTGGGACAACTCTTTGCATATGGAACTGCGATTCTCTAACTGGACTAACGCCATATGATCAGTGCTGATGCCTATAGACCTTATTCGACCGCAATATGGATATATAAATTAATGTCACACGCTCGTCCCAATATTGGTTCAATTACTCACGCGACACGTCCAATATTGGTTCAATTACATCACGCGACACGAAGTTCTCTAAAGGCGAGTGAGTTCAGGAACTATCAGCGATCACTTTTCAAGGCCAAAACTTTCATACAAGGTTGGTTCCGTTCTTTTCTATCGATTTGGTGATCCGCGTGGTACGAGGTTATAGTTTGCCGTCCCTGTATTGAAAACAATCTTGTAATCCCTCTGGCCCTCCGTGAAAAGGGTAAAAAGGAACACCAGCGACATAAATAAGCTCTCTATCATACCGTGGGTGTAATAGGACTGATTTGACATCACCTCATTTTTATTTATCTATAACATAATCAAGACAAGGCAATTTAATGACTTCTTCTGTGAGCCAATTTTTGTAAAGATAGAACACGGAACGGTAGCGCCAAGCAGAATCCACGTGTAGAGGTGTCTAGTGGGTGTATTGATATATAAAGCATGTTAATAAGGTGTAGAGTTATTGAGATTCTGCGCCTCAATTGCGGAGTTGAGCTGTCATGATTTACACAGCCCTTGTGATATGCCTCGAAGAAAACACTTAGTGGGCCGGCCAAACGTCTCTTGAAGTACTGTATGGATCTGTGGTTACCCCTAGCATACCAAGCTTCTTTTTCATATGGAGAAATTGCCCATACATAGGCGGACATTTAGCACTTTTTTTTCAAATTGATTTTGAAACACATGTACTAAGTACGATAAATCGGTCTGATTGTGAATCTGTAATTTATAGATTTATATCATTAGCCATTCTTGTACAAAAATCAAGACAAAAAATTAATTTCTACCGCACTAATTTATTCGTAAAGTAGACATGTTACGTAACATTTATTAACAATTATGTCATTTATCAATAATGTTTTTAATTAATGGCCTAGCTCACGAGACGCATACAAAGCCGATGACGTATTACTAATACTAAGTAAGTAAAAGTAATTGTAGCTCCCGTAAACACAGATTGAACACGCACCGCAGATGACCGAAAGCCATAGGGATGATGTTGGCTTCGTCCAAAGTGGCCGGTCCACAATTACTAGTAGTTCACGACGGGAGACCGAGTCCCAACTCCCAACATGTCATCATATATGCTCCGCCATGCATATTTACCCATCCTTTCAATATTGGCCGTGTGCAGCGTCCGTTGTGCACGTCACGCCACCAGCACTTTTTATGCCACCTTTCTATGCGGCAATTCATTATTGCCATGAAGCGATCATCGCGCGGGCAACATATCGTAAAAGCAGAGATAATATAAAGCGATACTTCCTATGATATATGCTATTACATTTATAGTTTCTCTTAGCCCCTTCCGTAGTCAATCATCGACTCAATGTGATATGGGAGATGTAAACGATGGGCGGACCGGCAGCGTGGGCGTTTCTCTAGAGCCGAACACATTGGCAAGCTAGAACCCGTACTTCACGTTTATTTCATGTCAAGATATCGAACTTCTTATAGGTTAATACATTTACCGTAGTGATCAGGTCGACGGGTCATGCTGCCCTTCCCCATCACTGAGTTACTAGTACGTTTACAAATTGACAATAACCACAAAGACCCTGCTGCTCTTCTTCCTCATCGGATGGCTATCACAGTTACAAGCAAGTCTAGTGTCATATGATGAGCACCAAACAAAACAAAAAAAGATAAGTGCCTAAGTAGCATCATATAGATACTTGATGGTAGCACATCTCCTTGGAAACAGTTGCAAACAGACATTTAAACAAATTCGCAGCTCCTGATATTGAAACCTAGAGGAAACAAGTGATTGTTATGCATCAGAACAAATGCCCCTACCATAAAACCAAAGCCCTCAGCATCATGCACAAAGCACACTCCATCCCCTCCCAATGCAAAGCTCAACCAAGGCATCAGGACTAGTGCTTGCCCAACAGGCCCCTGTCATTCATTACCCCCCCCCCCCCCCCCCCCACACACACACACATTCTGCACACAGTGTGTGGTTTGTATGACTTATACATGTAACTTCTCTGTATGGTTTCTACTAGAAAGGAGTACAGTGTAGGTGGTACGGAGGTGAAGAGGAAAGACACATGAACACTTAACCTTCAGTACTCACGATAAGTCTAAGTAGATACCATGCAGCCCTGGATCAAGCATAGCCTTGGGGGTGGGGGGGCCAGCTTCCCCCCCCCCTCCCCCATGGCATATGAAATGCCACCCCTCTGGCAGCAATTGCCCCCCCCCCCCCCCCAGCCACACACGCTTCCGTTGATGATTACATATACCTGCGAGTAGATTACATGTTGTGTCATATGTAAAAAAAAGTCCGAATACTTGCTGAAAAATGTCAACAAAGCGGTGGAGCACAACAGGGCATGTACAAATGTACCCCTTCGACTGCATCCCCTCCTCCCCCCCAGTTTTCGTGCGCCCTCTGGTAAAACCAAATTCATGTAGGTCCACGGTAGTCCTACATGCATAGTACATGCCAGTAGTTAGATAAATGTACACATGTACATGTAGGTCTTGTAGATATGGTAGTCTTAGGTAGGGACATATAAGTCCAGGTACATGTACAGGGTATGTCTAACATCAGATAAGGTTGTGGGTTCCTTTCAAGTTTAATTATATTCACAGCACAGAAGGGTAGATGTTACATGTAGTTTGAAGGGAATACATGTACATGTAGACAAACGACACAAGTAATTTTCAGTACTCAGGTAGGTACATGCAGGTCTATGTAAGTCCATGTAAGGGTTTATGCAGGGTATAGGTCTATGTAGGTCCATGCAGGGTAGGTTTATGTAGGTCCATGTAAGGGTTCATGCAGGGTAGGTCTATGTAGGTCCATGTAAGGGTTCATGCAGGGTAGGCCTATGTAGGTCAATGTAGGGGTTCATGCAGGGTAGGTCTACATGTAGCTTCAGGGCAGGCAAGGTAGCAGCACTACATGGGCCTCTAAAATCAGATAAGGTTGTGGGTTCCCCTTTCAAGTTTATTATATTCACAGCACAAACCATGGGCAGATCTTAGGATTAAGAGTAGGTACATGTATGACAAAACCTTTAGTATTCTGCATGTATGGGCTGGTTTTTTTAAGTATGATGTATAGGCTGATGTATGGGGTATGGTGTATAAGCTGGTGTATGGTGTATAAGCTAGTGTATGGTGTATGGTGTACAGGCTGGTGTATGGTGTACAGGCTGGGGTATGGTGTACAGGCTGGTGTATGGTGTACAGGCTAGTGTATGGTATATAGTCTGGTGTATGGTGTACAGGCCGGTGTATGGTGTATAGGCTGGTGTATGGTGTATAGGCTGGTGTATGGTGTACAGGCTAGTGTATGGTATATAGGCTGGTGTATGGTGTACAGGCCGGTGTATGGTGTATAGGCTGGTGTATGGTGTATAGGCTGGTGTATGGTGTATAGGCTGGTGTATGGGGTCTAGGCTGGTGTATGGTGTATAGGCTGGTGTATGGTGTACAGGCTAGTGTATGGTGTATAGGCTGGTGTATGGTGTACAGGCCGGTGTATGGTGTACAGGCTAGTGTATGGTGTACAGGCTGGTGTATGGTGTACAGGCTAGTGTATGGTGTACAGGCTGGGGTATGGTGTACAGGCTGGTGTATGGTGTACAGGCTAGTGTATGGTATATAGGCTGGTGTATGGTGTACAGGCCGGTGTATGGTGTATAGGCTGGTGTATGGTGTATAGGCTGGTGTATGGTGTATAGGCTGGTGTATGGGGTCTAGGCTGGTGTATGGTGTACAGGCTGGTGTATGGTGTATAGGCTGGTGTATGGCGTACAGGCTAGTGTATGGTGTATAGGCTGGTATATGGTGTACAGGCTGGTGTATGGTGTACAGGCTAGGGTATGGTGTATAGGCTGGTGTATGGTGTACAGGCTGGTGTATGGTGTATGGTGTATAGGCTGGTGTATGGTGTACAGGCTGGTGTATGGTGTATAGGTGTATAGGCTGGTGTATGGTGTACAGGCTGGTGTATGGTGTATAGGTGTATAGGCTGGTGTATGGTGTACAGGCTGGTGTATGGGGTCTAGGCTGGTATGGTGTATAGGCTGGTGTATGGTGTATAGGCTGGGGTATGGTGTACAGGCTGGTGTATGGTGTATAGGCTGGTGTATGGTGTATAGGCTGGTGTATGGTGTATAGGCTGGTGTATGGGGTCTAGGCTGGTGTATGGTGTATAGGCTGGTGTATGGTGTACAGGCTAGTGTATGGTGTATAGGCTGGTGTATGGTGTACAGGCCGGTGTATGGTGTACAGGCTAGTGTATGGTGTACAGGCTGGTGTATGGTGTACAGGCTAGTGTATGGTGTACAGGCTGGGGTATGATGTACAGGCTGGTGTATGGTGTACAGGCTAGTGTATGGTATATAGGCTGGTGTATGGTGTACAGGCCGGTGTATGGTGTATAGGCTGGTGTATGGTGTATAGGCTGGTGTATGGTGTATAGGCTGGTGTATGGGGTCTAGGCTGGTGTATGGTGTACAGGCTGGTGTATGGTGTATAGGCTGGTGTATGGCGTACAGGCTAGTGTATGGTGTATAGGCTGGTATATGGTGTACAGGCTGGTGTATGGTGTACAGGCTAGGGTATGGTGTATAGGCTGGTGTATGGTGTACAGGCTGGTGTATGGTGTATGGTGTATAGGCTGGTGTATGGTGTACAGGCTGGTGTATGGTGTATAGGTGTATAGGCTGGTGTATGGTGTACAGGCTGGTGTATGGTGTATAGGTGTATAGGCTGGTGTATGGTGTACAGGCTGGTGTATGGGGTCTAGGCTGGTATGGTGTATAGGCTGGTGTATGGTGTATAGGCTGGGGTATGGTGTACAGGCTGGTATATGGTGTATAGGCTGGTGTATGGTGTATAGGCTGGTGTATGGTGTATAGGCTGGTGTATGGTGTATAGGCTGGTGTATGGTGTATAGGATGGTGTATGGTGTATAGGCTGGTGTATGGTGTACAGGCTGGTGTATGGGGTCTAGGCTGGTATGGTGTATAGGCTGGTGTATGGTGTATAGGCTGGGGTATGGTGTACAGGCTGGTGTATGGTGTATAGGCTGGTGTATGGTGTACAGGCCGGTGTATGGTGTACAGGCTAGTGTATGGTGTACAGGCTGGTGTATGGTGTACAGGCTAGTGTATGGTGTACAGGCTGGGGTATGGTGTACAGGCTGGTGTATGGTGTACAGGCTAGTGTATGGTATATAGGCTGGTGTATGGTGTACAGGCCGGTGTATGGTGTATAGGCTGGTGTATGGTGTATAGGCTGGTGTATGGTGTATAGGCTGGTGTATGGTGTATAGGCTGGTGTATGGGGTCTAGGCTGGTGTATGGTGTACAGGCTGGTGTATGGTGTATAGGCTGGTGTATGGCGTACAGGCTAGTGTATGGTGTATAGGCTGGTATATGGTGTACAGGCTGGTGTATGGTGTACAGGCTAGGGTATGGTGTATAGGCTGGTGTATGGTGTACAGGCTGGTGTATGGTGTTTGGTGTATAGGCTGGTGTATGGTGTACAGGCTGGTGTATGGTGTATAGGTGTATAGGCTGGTGTATGGTGTACAGGCTGGTGTATGGTGTATAGGTGTATAGGCTGGTGTATGGTGTACAGGCTGGTGTATGGGGTCTAGGCTGGTATGGTGTATAGGCTGGTGTATGGTGTATAGGCTGGGGTATGGTGTACAGGCTGGTGTATGGTGTATAGGCTGGTGTATGGTGTATAGGCTGGTGTATGGTGTATAGGCTGGTGTATGGGGTCTAGGCTGGTGTATGGTGTATAGGCTGGTGTATGGTGTACAGGCTAGTGTATGGTGTATAGGCTGGTGTATGGTGTACAGGCCGGTGTATGGTGTACAGGCTAGTGTATGGTGTACAGGCTGGTGTATGGTGTACAGGCTAGTGTATGGTGTACAGGCTGGGGTATGGTGTACAGGCTGGTGTATGGTGTACAGGCTAGTGTATGGTATATAGGCTGGTGTATGGTGTACAGGCCGGTGTATGGTGTATAGGCTGGTGTATGGTGTATAGGCTGGTGTATGGTGTATAGGCTGGTGTATGGGGTCTAGGCTGGTGTATGGTGTACAGGCTGGTGTATGGTGTATAGGCTGGTGTATGGCGTACAGGCTAGTGTATGGTGTATAGGCTGGTATATGGTGTACAGGCTGGTGTATGGTGTACAGGCTAGGGTATGGTGTACAGGCTGGTGTATGGTGTATAGGCTGGTGTATGGCGTACAGGCTAGTGTATGGTGTATAGGCTGGTATATGGTGTACAGGCTGGTGTATGGTGTACAGGCTAGGGTATGGTGTATAGGCTGGTGTATGGTGTACAGGCTGGTGTATGGTGTATGGTGTATAGGCTGGTGTATGGTGTACAGGCTGGTGTATGGTGTATAGGTGTATAGGCTGGTGTATGGTGTACAGGCTGGTGTATGGTGTATAGGTGTATAGGCTGGTGTATGGTGTACAGGCTGGTGTATGGGGTCTAGGCTGGTATGGTGTATAGGCTGGTGTATGGTGTATAGGCTGGGGTATGGTGTACAGGCTGGTGTATGGTGTATAGGCTGGTGTATGGTGTATAGGCTGGTGTATGGTGTATAGGCTGGTGTATGGTGTATAGGCTGGTGTATGGTGTATAGGCTGGTGTATGGTGTATAGGATGGTGTATGGTGTATAGGCTGGTGTATGGTGTACAGGCTGGTGTATGGGGTCTAGGCTGGTATGGTGTATAGGCTGGTGTATGGTGTATAGGCTGGGGTATGGTGTACAGGCTGGTGTATGGTGTATAGGCTGGTGTATGGTGTATAGGCTGGTGTATGGTGTATAGGATGGTGTATGGTGTATAGGCTGGTGTATGGTGTACAGGCTGGTGTATGGTGTATAGGTGTATAGGCTGGTGTATGGTGTACAGGCTGGTGTATGGTGTATAGGTGTATAGGCTGGTGTATGGGGTCTAGGCTGGTGTATGGTGTATAGGCTGGTGTATGGTGTACAGGCTAGTGTATGGTGTATAGGCTGGTGTATGGTGTACAGGCTGGTGTATAGTGTATACAATGTAGGTGTATAGGCTGGTGTATGGTGTACAGGCTGGGGTATGGTGTATAGGATGGTGTATGGTGTATAGGATGGTGTATGGTGTACAGGCTAGTGTATGGTGTACAGGCTGGTGTATGGTGTACAGGCTGGTGTATGGTGTATAGGATGGTGTATGGTGTATAGGCCGGTGTATGGTGTATAGGCTGGTGTATGGTGTATAGGATGGTGTATGGTGTATAGGCTGGTATATGGTGTACAGGCTGGTGTATGGTGTATAGGTGTATAGGCTGGTGTATGGTGTACAGGCTGGTGTATGGTGTATAGGTGTATAGGCTGGTGTATGGGGTCTAGGCTGGTGTATGGTGTATAGGCTGGTGTATGGTGTACAGGCTAGTGTATGGTGTATAGGCTGGTGTATGGTGTATAGGCTGGTGTATAGTGTATAGGTGTATAGGCTGGTGTATGGTGTACAGGCTGGGGTATGGTGTATACATGTAGGATGGTGTATGGTGTATAGGATGGTGTATGGTGTACAGGCTAGTGTATGGTGTACAGGCTGGTGTATGGTGTACAGGCTGGTGTATGGGGTCTAGGCTGGTGTATGGTGTACAGGCTAGTGTATGGTGTACAGGCTGGTGTATGGTGTACAGGCTGGTGTATGGTGTACAGGCTAGTGTATGGTGTACAGGCTGGTGTATGGTGTACAGGCTGGTGTATGGGTTCTAGGCTGGTGTATGGGGTCTAGGCTGGTGTATGGTGTACAGGCTGGTGTATGGGGTCTAGGCTGGTGTATGGTGTACAGGCTGGTGTATGGTGTACAGGCTGGTGTATGGTGTATAGGATGGTGTATGGTGTACAGGCTAGTGTATGGTGTACAGGCTGGTGTATGGTGTACAGGCTGGTGTATGGGGTCTAGGCTAGTGTATGGTGTACAGGCTGGTGTATGGGGTCTAGGCTGGTGTATGGTGTACAGGCTGGTGTATGGTGTACAGGCTGGTGTATGGTGTACAGGCTGGTGTATGGTGTACAGGCTAGCTAGGCTGGTGTATGGTGTATAGGCCGGTGTATGGGCAAACACATCATGCAAACACCAGCACATACCTACACAACACACCAGCACACACCAGACACACCAACCTTCAAAGTCGCAGTAGCCTGCCTCCTTGTAGTCTTTGCAGATGTCAGGTTGGTACTCCCAAAGAACACCTTTCCTAGGGGAGGGAAAAATGGCCCCTACAATGTACATGTAGAATGCTGTCTGCACATTATCCCGCAATGGATCCCCTACGAAAAAATCTTGGCATGACATGTTCCAAATTCATGCGTGATATGTTTTTGCAAGTGTTCCAGTTTTTCTAGAGCACTGTTGAACATGCTTACATGTACATGTATGTCATTAAATTGCAGGCATATCACTCTTCTAACTTGCACAGGATGAATAGTTTCTAAAAAGCGATTCCCCGATGAGGCATACCCGCTAATATGCTAAGGGGTGTGCCACTTTATAACTTCTCGGGGGAACGCGTTTTAGAAACTCTTCAACCTGTGCAAGTTAGAAGGGTGATATGCCTGCAATTGAATGACATAAGCATGTTCAACAGTGCTCTAGAAAAACTGGAACACATGCGACAACATATCACACATGAATTTGGAACATGTATGCCAAGATTTTTTTGTAGGGCAAGGTGTGCCCATTATGGTGTGCTCCTTTTAAAGTGTGCCCATTAAGGTGTGCTCCTTTTAAAGTGTGCCCATTGATGTGTGCTCCTTTTAAAGTGTGCCCTTTAAGGTGTGCTCCTTTTAAAGTGTGTGACATTTTCTGTACAGTTTATGTTCATGCATCGTGTGCTTGCTACCATACATTGCAGACACACACACACACAAATACACACACACACACACACACACACAACACTCATGGAATCGTACAATTGTATGCGACAATATTTGGCCTCATCACATCTGCTACCACCTCCCTTGACCACACCCACCTGCTGGCTGCACTCCCTTGTGAGGTCTCCCTCCTCTTGCGGCCTCGAAGTACTCGGTGTAGTTGTGTCCTCTCCTCCTCCATACTATACATGTATATGGAAAACAAACAATATTAATTAATCATCATACAACAGACTGAGTTTTGCAGCATAGTAGGAGGACATTAATCACCATGGCAACTAGACATATACAAATAAAAATTTGTTCTGGAGAATAATGCTGATATTGCTGTCTTTACAGGGTTAAAACTCGTGTCACTAAAGGGCTAATATCACTGTATCTGACTGGCCTATAAAGGGTTACTGCAAGTGGTGACCAGTGCCCAGACCTGGTTCAAATTCTGTGCCTTCTCCATGACACCCCACTGGTCCCTGTTCTGTTCTGTCTCCATCTCCAAGGTGAGGGTGGCCTCCATGTCATGCCTCCCTCTCAGACTTAGTATGTTGGGTCACCTTGCTGAGTTTGTCCTTATCTTTGTCACTGAAAACTCTGAGCCTCCTCTGATGAAGGGAAGTGGAAGGAGAGGATCATGGAAGGAGGGAAGAGGTGAGGATGGAGAGGGAGGGAGGGAGGGAGGGAGGGAGGGAGGGAGGGAGGGAGGGAGGGAGGGAGGGAGGGAGGGAGGGAGGGAGGGAGGGAGGGAGGGAGGGAGGGAGGGAGGGAGGGAGGGAGGGAGGGAGGGAGGGAGGGAGGGAGGGAGGGAGGGAGGGAGGGAGGGAGGGAGGGAGGGAGGGAGGGAGGGAGGGAGGGAGGGAGGGAGGGAGGGAGGGAGGGAGGGAGGGAGGGAGGGAGGGAGGGAGGGAGGGAGGGAGGGAGGGAGGGAGGGAGGGAGGGAGGGAGGGAGGGAGGGAGGGAGGGAGGGAGGGAGGGAGGGAGGGAGGGAGGGAGGGAGGGAGGGAGGGAGGGAGGGAGGGAGGGAGGGAGGGAGGGAGGGAGGGAGGGAGGGAGGGAGGGAGGGAGGGAGGGAGGGAGGGAGGGAGGGAGGGAGGGAGGGAGGGAGGGAGGGAGGGAGGGAGGGAGGGAGGGAGGGAGGGAGGGAGGGAGGGAGGGAGGGAGGGAGGGAGGGAGGAGGGAGTGGGTAAATAGAGCTTGCCATTGGTGAGCATTGATAGCTGGAGTTTGAGTTGTGTACTGTGGAAAACAGTGCAGAATGTCATCAAAACTAGCCAATTACATTCATGTGCATATGCATGCATTGCACAAGTACAAGAACTGATTCTTAGCATACATATACATGTACATACTGACTTACATGTACAGAGAGAGGGGAAGAGAGGATTCATAGTCACTCACACAACAACACACACACACACAGTCATGCATACATACTCACACACATGCTCACACACACAATCACACACACATATGCTCACACACACAATCACACACACAATCACACACACATATGCTCACACACACGCTGTCAGCTGTGGGGTATCTGCCATAGGATTCATTTCTTAGGTGCTTGCTATATGGGGTACTTGCCATAGGGCCCATAGCTTCTTGCCATGGAGTACTTCATAGCTGTGTGCAATAGGGATCACTCCAACTCCATACACTGTAGCTGTTAGGTGTCTGCTATAGATTTGAGTTCATAGCTGTTAACTGTGTGATTCTTCATGCATCGCTTATTGCCATAGAGTTCACTCCATACATGGGCCAGGGGTATTCCGTCGCTGCCTGCCGTAGAGTCCAGAGTATAGTACCAGCTTTACAGCTGCCTGTCTGCAATAGGGTCCGTGCACTCCCGTACCTCCGTAGCAGTTAGCTGAGGCCTGTGGGGTAGTAGGCTTCAGTTCTGCCATAGAATCCAGTCCACAGGCAGACTTCCAGGTCTTTAACCTGCATCTCATATCCTCGTGGGATTGATCTTCGATATTGTCGTCTTCGTACCGTTCGAAATCGTCCGCGGAAGTACCGAACCAAAAGCGAAGAGCAGGCCTACAGCAGATTATCTCTGCCTACAGTAAATAGCGGTTAATAAGTTATTTTGCACGTTAAGTTGTTGTGTACATTATAGTGGTGGGTGGGGTCGTGGTTATAGACATCAATTTGCAATACATATTATCATTAACTACTTGTACTTACAGAACAGCTCGGTCTGGGCACGGCTAACTGACGAAAGAGTAGCACGTGATATTATGCGGTTTGGATTTGGGGTGTATCTCACTAACCATTCAAGGGAAGCGCGATTTGAAGGCCCTAAGCTCTGAAAAAATGATGAAAAATAAGTGCATTGATTACTCTCATATAATCCGGTGGCACCGAAGGAAAATATCATTTGGTTGGGAAAATATTGATGACTGAATAAGTAAATGAGATAAAATGAATGGACATTGGAAACCTTGCATAATTAATGTGGAAGTGCGGATATAGGTACCTACGGTGCGTTAAAGTACTCAAAATATGCTAAATAGTCCCTACATAGCAAATCCGAGAGCACCTAGTCAATATAATTTTTATTTCTGCAGTTAGCTGCAGTTTTCTGAATGCGTCCATACATTTTCTATGGCATTGAATTACGCAATGACCGAATACCGCGTAATCCTTTTGACCGCCAATTTCTCGATATGTATATAGCGTAACTTTCCCACCGTATCAAGCTGCTTAAAAATAGGTACAGTGACATTTTTTTCAAATCGTTATTTAAGGCACATAATATACATCATTGGAAAGAGCAAAAAATATACATTCCAACGATATCTTAATTATGTTTATAGTGATTAGTTTCGTTGCGAGCACCACGCTATTCCAAAGATGTAATACGAAATGATCGCGAATGTACGCGAGTTAATGGGAACCGCGAAACAAAAACTGTCCCGGTTGAGTTTATAATCAGTGCAGAGATGCAACTAAGTGCAAAGACTTAACCAAAACGTTAAGTTACGATGACTCACTCATAACATACAGAGAGATGCATTGAAATCTGCTCCTATAAGTCATTTACACTTACCATTGGTTTTAAAGTTAAGGAAGGTTATTCTGTCAAATTGGTATCATAGCTGTATGCACTGAATTATGGTACAAAGTGGTGAAATATACACAAATCACACTAATAGTACAATAATACACAATGCAAAACAAATATCCCATTATAACAACACAACACTATGTACAATGCAACATTATTCATGTATTAAGTTCACTTAAGTTAAGGTCACCAGCAATGTAATCTGCTAACAGCCCATGTACTGTCATTGTAACGTTCTCCCCCATCTTCTTCATCTTCATCTGATTTCCAGTAGAATACAATGACTTTAGGAACTTTTGACTTTGTTAAAGGTTTCACACTTACTACATGTCCATTATAGAGTACATTCTTCTCGTTCACATACCAAAGGTGTTTGAAGTAGAGACCAAGTATGGAGGATGTATCTGACAAAACTTTTAATATAATACTTACTTGATGAGGTGAAAGTTCAGGAAACTCATTCAGCAAGTTATGCTCCATCTCTACAACACAGCGTAACTTTTTTTCAATGCTTCTCCTGAAGGTATCTTCCTTCTTTTGATTTTTCACTTTTTGTCGTTGCTCTTGCAGTCTTGCAATGTTTTTCTCATGCACTTGGAATGCATATCGTACTTTTTTACTCTGTTTTATACAAAATGTTACCATCCTATGTTTTCTTCCAGTGGAAGAGAACACAACCATAGCAGTGTTTTGTTTAACTTACTTTTAACTTTACTATCTAAAAATCCCACAGTCATACTTGTTGCTTTCCTAAAAAGGTAATCTGCGAGTCCAAGTGTGTGTTCAGCGAACATGTTATGAACAGGTGCAGAAAGTGTTTGCCGAGCTATTGATGGATCAAGGTGTGCCAAACTTCCTTCATAATATTCATATAGTTGTTTTTGTATCACATCTACTATTCCTCCAATTAGCAAACACAGCATACAATGTAATTCTTTCTTTTCCAACTCTTCAATTTCAGCGATTTGTAGTTTTTTCAATACTGTGTCAGAGTCTGGACTCAACGGTACGCCAAATGTATCTGTTTTTACTTGCAAAGCTAGTAAAGGGGATTCCTTTAAGGCATTCAAATTCTGTAGACAAGTCTTAATAAACGTACTGCTTTCAAGGTTTGTTATTGCTTGATTTGTATACAACTGATGCATCCAAGGTCCAATGACCAATTTCCCGATCAGCCCAAGTGCTCTTAACTGTAGTAGAATCTTATTGTTTCTTAAATCTTTTATTAATGCTGTCCTTAAAGTAGTTTTGCTATTGCATTTTCTAAATACATCAAAAGCTTTTCCTGTAAATAATACAACACACCAGCTTGATGAAACATTACATGGAAACGATTCCCAACATAACGAACTATAATACTTGACTTTATATTATTCTGTCTCAAAAATAGTTTAAATCCAGCAGGATCACCTTTGCCCTGTTTAAATCTCATTTTATTCATCGCTATAATAAAATTTACAGCACAGCACTCCCTGCCAAAGGTATCACTTCTTATGCTATTGTCGTTATCATATGTGCGCAATACATTGCTTGCTATGCCATCCAGAGGGCGAATGTTGCACTTAAGTTCCAATAATTCAATTTCTAATTTGTCCTGTAAACTTTGCACAACACAGTGATTAACAGCAACTCTATCACATAAGGTATTCTTTAAATTATTAACTATTGTTGACTTGGTGTGAACATAATCTAAACTGTGAAAAGCAGCATACATAGTAACAATATTATGAATTGATTCACAAATATGTGATGTATAGTCATCTGTGGTACCACCTGCAATTGTTTTTAAACTTAACACGTATGATTTAGGAGGTGATGCTGCAACACTTATGTGTATTTCATTAACATGGTCTCCATTAACAGTAGTTGAATCCCAGGAAAGTGTAATATCTTTGTAATTATACATTATTTCTCCTACTTGTAAGTCACTTAATACTCCTAATTCATATGCACAGAATTAACTGTGGATGGGTTTGGGAGGCTAGTTATCTTTACACCTGCCAGCTCTCTTAAAATCCCTTCAATAACTGGACTTATTGGCACATGGTACTCTAAACAGCAATAGACAGCTTTACGACAAGCAATATTATATGTTTTATCATCGCTTTTAGCATTAATGCATTTTAAAGATTCTTCCTCACAAACCCACTCCTCCAAATTGCATTGAAGCATATCATTTTCAATTTTCATTAGGTGAATTTTTTCTTTTAATTCCTTATTTTCCTTCTTCCATTTCTGCTCATGTATCTTATAGGAGATTTTTGATTTGTAGTACTTATATCTTAATGCAACAAGTGATCGTTTTAGCTGTCTTGATTCGCTTCCTTGACCTTGTTTTAATGAGAGGTTTTCCAGTTTCAACTTGTTAATCTTTGAATTGTTTGTATTAATTGTTCTTTTAGCACTTAGCAATTTAGAACGTAGTGTATCTTCAATGTTGGACTTCCTTCTTAATGCTTTTTGAAGATACTTGTTTTTCATTTTGACACTTGGAAACAATCGAAGCTTTACTTTGAGAACATTATTTGATGCAATCAACTTCCTTAAAGAAGTTTTTATTTCCCCACATTTAGTGCAGCCAGATGTAGAATTCAATGTTATTGAACCAGAACTGCCACTTTGGCTAGTGTGCATGACAACACTAGCTGATGCGTGTGGATTTTGCTTCTTTGTCACTGATTCATTTAAAGGTAAATCAAATTTCAGCTTCAGAAAACAAACAACATCTTCCCAGGCTCTATCAAGATGCTTCTTCATGTCATTGATAGTTTGAAGCACACGCTTAATGGAGGCGCACAATGCATTAATGTTCACATCTTGTCTTGGTGCTAGTTTTGCCACTATCCTCGCTATTTCTACGGGTTTGGCATTTTTTAGGTTGGAGTTGATGTACAACACCAAGCCATTTGTTACATCCGGAGCAAGAAGGGATCCATCCTCACTCACATCCTTTTTATAACCATTAATGAGCATTCTGAGATCAGCAACTGTCTTCATTCTAAATAGCGAAAAGCAATGATTGCGTGCATACATGTACGTGTGTGATATGAAGTAATTAAACATGAATACTTGGCTTGAAAAGAACAGTGCGTGGGCATCATCGTATTGCAATGTTATAGCAATAGAAATATAGTGATTAGTTTACTCTTGAACGAAATTTTATTTACAACGTAGTTAATTGAAGATTGGGGTGTGCACTAAATAGGGTAGTCAGAAAGAACGTTATTGAACCGAATTTGAATGAGCTCATGCATTTTAGACAGAGAATCCAGGTTATCCAACTTGGTTCAAACACAAAGATACATTAGTACAAGGATTTGTGCTCTTTTTTCATGCATGCCAACATAAAACGCCTGGGTAGTTAAAGCACCCTTTGGGCATCGTGCAAATGGCCTCATACTTTGTAGCATAATGATTCAGTGCCTAACTTAAATAAAAAAACATACCATGTGATAGTTGGTTAACAATCGGAGTCAAGATTCGTTCCCAAAAAAATGCTACGAATTCAATGTGTCAAATTAAAAAAGAACAAGAACCAGCTCGAAATTAGACGATTGTGAAGGACTGGATCCTTCTAAGTGATCACGTGCAGTACAAACCCACAATGTCTTTGTGTATTTCGGTGTATATGTTTGTGCGTTTTGTTGGCACGAACGATCTGCGGAGTGAAGTCGAGCTTTGTGTACGGACGTTGGCGGCTTGCGCGGCGTAGTGCGCTGGCCGATCCGTCACATTTGGTGGCAGCGGTGGGATCGCTCCTTGCCTGTCGTGCGGGAGGACCCTTTGTAAAAGCTCGAGCTGAGGAGGACGCCAAAAGTTTGCCGATGGGTCTGGTGACCGGAAGGCCGGAGTAGACCTGCAGATGCCAGCCAGCTGTGGTGGACTTCAGAGAGGAAGAGGACCAAGATGGTGGCACAGGATAACTCGCGGCGGATCGGAGACTGTGGCGATGAGGCTCTCTTCAGCGGAAGTACGCAGATCCCGAGCAAGAGTTCGATAAACATGGTGGTGCGTTTATCGAGAAGGAGGAAGGACTGGATCCTTCTAAGTGATCACGTGCAGTACAAACCCACAATGTCTTTGTGTATTGCGGTGTATATGTTTGTGCGTTTTGTTTGCACGGATGATCTGCGGAGTGAAGTCGAGCTTTGTGTACGGACGTTGGCGGCTTGCGCGGCGTAGTGCGCTGGCCGATCCGTCACAACGATAGTGTCTCATTCTACAACTAATCGGGCAACGTGGCCTAGAGCAATAATATACCGTTCATTTCCCGTCTCGAAGGACCATGTAAGAATTCGGGAAACGGAGGAAGATAGTAATGTTTATGTCATTTTGTTGATAATACAGTGCCACCTCGATTACAGTAGCGGCTCGCACATTGCGACAATTTGCATATCCCACATTGGGAAAATATGCCCCATTCATAGTGTGATGTTAGTTCCGGTGAAGATTTAAACACTGATGCACAGCAACGTGTTCGTGGCTTTGCCTACACGCGGTTAGATGAGACACTATGAAGCCAAGGGGGTAAGGGCCTCGTTACAGCCAGTATGGGGGTAAGTATGAAGCAGCCCTCGCGACTAGGGTGTGTAACCGGTTATCAGGTTATTCGGGTTATTCGGATATCCTATCCGTTCGAATAGTAATTTAGCATTACTCGGAAAAATCGATTATTGGATTTGTTCTATTCGAAATAACCGGTTTGTGAATCTCCATTCGAAGGTACTTCCAATTAATTTGAAACGTAACGTTAAATAACGTCACTGGTGTTACTATTTATATATACGTGGGGACGAGATCAGATGCACGGGCAGTAGCCAATAGATTTCCATCTTCACGAGTCATGACGACGGACAGCTCCAGCTACAAATCAAAGTTAGTTCGCTTAGTGCATTTCGAACCAGTTGGTTTCTTGCATCAATCTCTCTGAGCTGATATTGCCGCGATCGCATTTAGACCTACTTAGTTACTAGTATTTTCTAAACTCGCGATGGTGAAATTGAGGCTGCATGGCTGGTGGTGCGTAAACTTCATCTGTGCATGCATCAGTGGCGTGGTGGCCAGGGGGGGCCGGGGGGGCAAATGCCCCCCCAGCGGGGCTTAAAAATGGGGGCGCCACCGAGCACAAGGGGCGCCTTGAAACGGAAAGGTTATAACCAAATTTATTTTTTCGATAGTCTAGGCAATTTAAAAAATCGGCAATCACTTGTTGGAACGAAGGCCTTAAGGCGCCCGGCCACCGTGCAATTTAGTACTATTGAAAATTTGACCGTATCATGTGTAATTAGAATACTCCCCCTCCGCCCCCACCGAAAAAAAAAGTCTCGTGTTTAAACGAGCGTATTTTCGTAATCATTAACGCTTCAGCGTACCTGTTTCAGCATTTCAAGAAAGAACTGGTATCGCAACAGGATTTTAAAGAACAGCACTCAACTGCGTTCATGATTACGGTACTTTACGGTATATCTCTTTGTCAATCTTAAAGACATTAGCGCTCGATCCTCGCACGCGCGCGCATGCATAGTCTGATCGGAATACATTTTCAGTTGTAAGAATTGTTCGATGGAAGACAAAGGGAAAAGAAAGAAATCTGATCGGAGCATCGTATCGCAAATGAAAGCGAAGAAGAAAGTCTTGATGAAGAAGCTAAACGTATGCATAGGTTTGGTTATGACTTGCATGACACTTGGATGCGCGGAGGCCAGGAGTTATCAAGCTAAGTTTTGCTCAAGTCTTTAATACGTTTCATAGCTTTTCGAGGAATCAGAACATGCATGTTGATCTGCATGAACATGGGTGTAAGGACAAAGAAGAGACTGAGCAAGCTGTCACTGATGACATATGTAGAGAAATAGACAGAAATTATACCGTGGTACTATCCATTGCATTATCAATTCTCTGCAACCTCATGCATGAAATACCACGTTCTGGATGCTTTTTCTGAATTGTGCAAGCAGTATTCGATAGCAGTTGCAGTACGCATGCAGCTTTTCGGCACTAAACACGTCTCCGATCTATACCATGATGCAAGAATTAAAGGCCAGAGATTTACGTATTATCTCTAGAAAGGTTAGAAGGGCTCATGTTGACGACAGCCGGGTAGAGAAGAAACTTCTTATGTGCTTTTCTAATAAGGCCATTGTACAGCAAAGTTCATCCGAATTGTCCAGACTCCAGAGCACTTCTTTAACATCGCAATCTACCGTTCAGCCGTTCATGCAGTTAGCGCATGTATAGTTACATATACAGTACATGTATTATAATTTACTCATACGAGCGTTAAAATGGGCTTCGGGGGGGGGGGGGGGGGGGGGCGCCAAAATATGCAAGTGCCCCCCCAGCCAAGAAGTAGCCACCACGCCACTGGCATGCATGGTTCTATTTTACTTTTGGCATCGGGTACGATATGTAGGTAGACCTCAGCGTGGCCACGCTAACTCAGTTCAGACACGCTATGTGGTTAGGCCAAGCGATTTACATGTAGGCCTATGTATATAGGTAGCTGTGGTTGTGTTCTGAGTGCATCTGGTGTGATGTGGGTAGCTGTGGATGCTGGCTGTACTGATCTGGTGTAATGTGGGTAGTTGTAGGAGGGTGTTTGGTGTGATGGGGGTAGCTGTTGTTGTGTGATGGGGGTAACTATGGTTGTGTGCCTCATGAGGGCACTGGTGTGATGGGGGTAAGTGTGTTTGTGTGCTGAGGGCATCTGGTGTTATAGTTTAGCTGTAGGGGGTATCTGGTGTGATGTGTACATTTAGGTGGCTCAGTGAGCAGAAAACCTGAATAACCTAGGTATTCGGCTGGCAAATTGTCAAAACCTATTCGGAAAAATCGATTTTCTTTTTTCAAGTATTCGGAAAAATCGATTTTCAGATCCAGAAAAACCTGAAAAATCGATTAGTGTTTTAAAAGTATTCTGAAAAATCGATTTTTATTATTCAGGGGAGGTTACACACCCTACTCGCGACTTATGATCGTACATTTGAATGTCATGCATGCGTACAATATGGCTAAACGTGTGTATACATGTACTGTACTGCTTTAGATTAGTTGATGTACACGTAGAGCTATGCACAAGTGTGTATGGTTCCTACACATACAAAGAAGCAGCATTACATGTGGTTAGATCCCCGTGGCAGCCAGCCGAACCTGATCATACTCCATAGACATTTGTCCGCAACGTCCATCTGCCTCAATGAGCCAGAGACCTGAACGCAATTGATCTGTGCTCTGTATGAATGGTTGGCAAAGCTGTCCTAAATAGAAAGCATTTTCAGCGGGTGTCCCATTTTTGACATGTAATGCTGCAGCTACAATTTGTATGGTACCATACACATTTGTCATACTAAATCACCATATCCGTCGACATGTTGCAGATGCATGAGCATCCACACACTGTACCTTTTTCTTGTGTCATGCTTTTCATCCTCGCACAGCTGAAAATGGTGTGCTGAATGTATATGTGTACTGTGTGTGCTGTTTTAGATTAGTTGATGTACATGTAGAACTATGCACAAGTGTTTATGGTTCCTACACATACAAAGAAGCAGCATTACATGTAGCTTAGATCCCCATGGCAGCCAGCTCTAACCTGATCGTACTCCACAGACATTTGTCCGCAAAGTCCATCTGCCTCAATGAGCCAGAGACCTGAACACAATTGATCTGTGTTCTGTATGAATGGTTGGCAAAGCTTTCCTAAATAGAAAGCATTTTCAGGTGTCCCATTTTTGACATGTAATGCTGCGGCTACAGTTTTGTATGGTACCATACACATTTGTCATACCAAATCTCGACGTATTGCAAATGCATGATGGTGTGAGCCGGCATAAAGAAGACCATCACTCCACACACTGTACCTTTTTTCTTGTGTCGTGCTTTTCATCCTCGCACAGCAGAAAATGGTGTGCTGAATGTATATATGTACTGTGTGTGCTGTTTTAGATTAGTTGATGTACATGTAGAACTATGCACAAGTGTTTATGGTTCCTACACATACAAAGAAGCAGCATTACATGTAGCTTAGATCCCCATGGCAGCCAGCTCTAACCTGATCATACTCCACAGACATTTGTCCGCAAAGTCCATCTGCCTCAATGAGCCAGAGACCTGAACACAATTGATCTGTGTTCTGTATGAATGGTTGGCAAAGCTTTCCTAAATAGAAAGCATTTTCAGGTGTCCCATTTTTGACATGTAATGCTGCGGCTACAGTTTTGTATGGTACCATACACATTTGTCATACCAAATCTCGACGTATTGCAAATGCATGATGGTGTGAGCCAGCATAAAGAAGACCATCACTCCACACACTGTACCTTTTTTCTTGTGTCGTGCTTTTCATACTCGCACAGCAGAAAATGGTGTGCTCATTGTGACAACAAAGATGAGTTTTTGTGCTACTCAACCTGAGGGGTCAGCTGCTCAACCAATGTTATTTTGTTTGTCCAGGTGTACTTGCATCATCAGGTGGGGGATAGGCATCTGAGAAGCTTGTAGAACATGATGCTTGGTGAGGGGCTGTTGGCACAGTTTGTATTGCGCTGTAATTCCTTCATTCATATTGTACGCAGGCCACATCGCATTCACATGATGTGCATGCATATGTGGGTGGGTTTATGTGCTGGTAGATGTATCTGAATCATGCCACTTGTGTTGTCTCACACTAACAGCCAAGGTGTTGCAACCTGCCAATCTGTCGTCAGCTGCTCATCTAGAGCCAGTCTTTATGTATAAGGGCGCGCAGATAATTTTGTTTTCTTTCGAGCAAAGGGTACGTACGTGTACGTGAAGGTAAGGCGCATTTTCATGCAGTATCGGGTTAATAACTGCTGGGAGGGGTACAGTTGACATAAACCACCTTCTAATGAGATTCCATCACCACGTGAATCTCATTAGCGGTGGGTCGTAGGGATCGCTAGGAACACAAACACCTAGCCTAACATCACACTGTGAATGGGGCATATTTTACCAATGTGGGATATGCAAATTGTCGCAATGTGCGAGCCGCTACTGTATACAGAATATTATCACCTCGATTATAAGACACATTCATTATGTGTTAGGAAAACTGTCCGTGTACTTAGCGGTAAGCTGTCTAAACCAGTTTAGACAGCTTACCGCTACGGACAATTTTCCTAACACCCAATGAATGTGCATTATTTTCTGATAATTTTCCGTATAATCGAGGTGGCACTGTACTGGTGGAGTAGCCGACTGATGGTTGTCCATTTATATGATGTAATGTATGTGCACGTGACATTAAAATTGATTGTAAGAGCGTTCGAGACGACTCCTCGCGTCATCGATCCGTTACAACCGTCAAGCTGCATATAGTTGAAGTAATAGTTCTAGTACATGTAGGTAATAATAATAGTCTGCCGCAATATCCTTAACCACTTTGTGCAACACAAGGCAAAAAAAAGTAAAAAGTGTATGGGTCTACAAATATATGTATTGCTAAATTCATGCCAACTAGTCCTGTAATGCCATAGAGAGGTTTTACCCGAGCAAATATCTCTGGGGGAATTGGAGGGCACATGCACGGTGAGAGAATATAAGCAAGAAGTAGAAATCATTCATTTGCTTATAAAAATTGTCCTAATCAGATCTTGTCAGTACATGCAAGAAACTGTTTTGAACCATTCATTGTTTATATCTCACCAATCTTTGTTTGCTTTCCACTTCCATGCACACGTAAAATAAGCAGAGTTATACTAATCTTGTAATGCGTGAACAGAAACAGCAAGGATATATACATAATAGAAAAAAAAATTACTACACACTACTACACGAAATGAGATTAGAATGGTGCATAGCCTTATTCAGACAATGAATATATATTTCACACATTGTTTAGGCTTAGGTATACACATTTTCAGCAATGTAAGCTTTTTGCAAGTCCTTATAAAGCCTCCCACCAAGGTCCAGTGGTGCCCCCAGTACCATGGCCTCAGCACAGGTTTGTATGTCACTTTGGGTCCAGGCCAATACACCTTCTGATGGCATCCCAAGTGATTTGACCAGAGCATCAAATGAAGGTCGCTGGTTCTTATCAGGGTTCCTACAGTACCATGTAAAAGTACAACAACGTATAATTAATTAATATGAAAAAAAGTTCCCATAAACTTGAAGGGAGCTTGTCAAGATACATGTACATGTATTATAAAAATTATATACGAGTTATAAATGTATAACCTTGGCTATTGGGTTCACACGGGAAAGCATATGGGGGAGGAGCCTTGCCATAACATCTAAAAACAAATTCGAAATTCAGGGTATATGTATACATGTACAAAAAACAAGATTCTGATTGAAAAGCATGTGATGTTTACTATCATCAGTGTAAGAAGTGCAATGCAGTTCAATATAACAGGGGTCGAAATACTTCTTAAAAGTCACCTGCACATGGTGCAGGTGACTTTTTGGGCCTACCTGCACCTAGCTGGCCCCACCTGCACCCTAACTGTACATGCACCCTAGGCACCACACAACATTTACTACACTAAATGCTTCACCCACCACAACCAGGTATGAACTTTTGATTTTTATTTGGATAATGACAACAAAATTAACGATTTGATCGTAAGGACATGGAATAGTTAGTAATAGCGAGTCTCGTTTTTAATGACATTCATAATGAAACGGAGCAACTCGCGATATACGCATCCTGCACGGTGACAGCAGCATGGTGGGAGCTTGATCTAGACCTTAAGCATCAATGCAAAACTGGCAACTGAACGCTGCCGTGGGGATTGCACTTTGTCGTACGGAGTAATCATTCATTATATTTAACCAATTAGTGGCTGTGCGATACTTGCGTTACGCGTTCTGATCTGAACAATTGCTACATACGCTTTCTAAATGTAAATTTTACATTTGCAATCGCTAGCGCTTGATGTAGCACTAGTACAAGCGTGGCTAGTAAACAATATAACTATATCATTTTATCGTCGGGCAGGCCACCTGCACGCAGTGCAGGTGGCGGGCAAAATGAACCTGCACTTTGGGAAATGTACCTGTACTAGTGCAGGTGTGCACCCGCTATTTCGACCACTGATATAGCAATAGTATCTTCATTGTTCAAGGTCCCCCATACATGTATGCATATACAGTAGAGTGTACATTTATGGGGTAGTGGAGTTTAATTTCTTACCAGCACTGAATTATCAGCTTGTAGATAGCCCTGGGACACCCAGGGGGTGGAACTGCTCTTACACCACCGGCTATCATTGAGACCACCTAGTGGTGGGAGAAGAGGCACTTGCCTGATTTTTAACTCTTACTGTTCTGCAGTACCTTACCTGCTGATTGGTGTAGGCCTCATATGGCTTGCACCCTAGCCCCCAGATCTCATACATGACAGCTCCAAAGGACCACACATCACTCATTGTTGAGTATTTTTTGAAGTGGATGGCCTATAATTATGCATTCCACAGAAGCCTATAATACAAACACATATCCGTGGGCCAACAAACCTCTGGTGCTGTCCATTTGACTGGTATCTGCCCACCTTGTGAAAAATAATATTCATCCTCATCAAGATTCCTAGACATGCCAAAATCTGCTATCTGTCAATGGCAAAGAGTTAAATTTGTGTGCTGTTTTTTTATGAAAATGATTGTATTATTGCAGTACATATTCATGTACTCCACATGTCATCTACATGGAAGATGACGAACACACATGCATATACATACATGTACATGCATATGAAGCCACTAGTCCCATACCTTGCAAACTCTCTTGTCAGATAATAAAATATTTCTAGCTGCAAGGTCTCTGTGTACAAAACCTTTCCTGGAAAGGTAGGCCATGCCTGATGCCACTTGTTGGCAGAACATCAACAGCTGGTTGGGCCAGGTAGATGGTAGCATTTCACCTGGGCTAAAAAATGTGAGAAAAATTCACAATTACTGCTACATATGCACATGAGATCTTCTACCATGGCCTTTGCTTTAGAAGATAGTTCCTCAAATCTCCACTGGTGAGTAGCTCAAGTACTATCATTACCTAAAGGTTGGTTCCAATCTTAATAAAAATGCCATTGTACTTAATGAAGACTTAGATATGCAAAGAAATGACATGTTATTACACGGAGGTACATACAGGGTTTCCAATGGTCACCACTCCATACAGCCGCACTATGTTTTCATGGTGGAATTGTCCGTTGATAGCTGCTTCCTGTAGGAACTTGACTCCATCCTGTGGAGAGGCATCACTCTTGAGCATCTTCAAGGCCACATCTTTTTGTTCAGCTCCATGATTCCACTTTCCCTTGTTTACAGTTCCAAACTCCCCAGAACCCAGATGAGACAGCACTCTGACCAATGATTGATTGCACAAACGTTTTAGTATCAGCATCGTTTTGGTGAAATAATAATGATAAACTCACTGGATTTGCTGCCTTGGGATTTCAAGGTACTTCTTGGCAGACATTTGCTGATATATCTCCTCATAGTCTGAAGAAGGCATCCAAAATGGCTCTGCCTCGTGGTCAACAGGCTCAGTGGCCACCTGAATAAAAGCATATGCATGTATGGGCCTTAAGAAAATCAAATGCTTGCCATAGGGCTGTCTCTTATAGATAAATTGCATTATACATGTAGCTCATTGCTAACCTTAACAAAAACATTACATTTGCACCCATATACCTGAGCATACATGTACAATGTACAACACCGGGACATGTACATGTAAGGCTTTACTGAAGATATTGCAATTGTTAATAATTTAATACTGGCGGTTATGCACTGCTGTCCCGTTGATGTTTGGAGCCCTTCAGCGCCCAACGCCATAGTAACAGTTACTAGAATTTACAAATGCTAAAGCTGCAAAGCTTCTGCTGGGGTAGACTCTTGTCCCGACCACGCCCCCTCAAGACCCGCTCGAGCCTTCGAAACGGAAAAGGACAAATAAAAGAAGCTGTATATAGCACTGTTTTAGAATGTCTTAAAAGCAGGTGAAATTGAATCAATCATGTAGCCGGAATAGTGCAGTCCTGAAGTCCTAATCACCCGCCCGCCCGCATGCTACAAATATAATGTGGAGGACCAGAAACTAAAGACTAGTTTGGTGTGGCCTTAGATATAGACAATCTAGAAGACCTATCACAAGATGTAGAATTTGCATGAATTTTATTACCGAGAGCTGGTAGCTATACTTGTTAACTTGACATGCAGCATTGACTTATCTAAGTTCAGCTGTCTTCATATAGTTCATACTAGTACTTATCATAGTACGCTATCATTAGAGCGCCTTTCATGCAGATATAATTTGTATTCAAACAGGGTTCGATCATGCATGTGTTTGATGTAGAACGCTCCGATCCTTGTACTGGTTACTATTTGTGGCCTGGCTGATGATTAGTACCTGCAGGCTTGTTCAAAAAATAAGACTACAGTCACTCTGTCATGTGAGACTTGCTATTTAATATGATTGATTATGTTATTATAGTAAGATTATAGTCACAATAAACTGGTTTTTCGATAAAAGGATGCGGACAGGGAACCAGAAACTAAAGATTTGGTGTGGCCTAAACAATAGCTATACCTAAACAATAAATAATCTTGAGACCACAATGTACATGTACTTAAAGAGATTAATAAACTGTTACAACAAAATGCTTTCACAGTAAACACCTGTACAGTATAGGTTGCATGGATGTACATATTTTATATGATAAAAAGGTTAGATGTGTATGTTTTAAAACCCATTTGCAGATAGTGCGCAAGGGATATGTCTATACAACCATGCACCATATGAGTAAAGGTCTGCCTTCAAGTTCAGGGGGACCTTCACAGTCACACCTGCATCCGACCCTGATAGGGAGGATTTGACAGCATATACCGCAGTATAGTTTCATATGACGTGATGCCAAACCTCGACACTTGCCCGTACCGACGGGGGTGGGGTGGGGGGTGTATCAATAAGTGCATTGTTCTGATATATGTATGAAAATGTAATGGGCATGTATGCATGTATTTTCTTGAGGTTGGCACACAATTGGACATTGCTTTTGTATGTGATAAATTTTGCATTCTACAATGCTACGAAATTCTCATGAGAACTGTGAGTGTATTCACTACAGCCTGCATACATGTAACGAATATCAATGATGCATGGGAAACAATTGGAATGCAAGCTGTTTCGGTTACTGCTGTGGCTATCAAACACAAATTGACAGGTGAATCAGAATGTAAGAGCTGAAAACCACGCGAGGCTAATTATAAAATATTAGACATGTACAATGTAGTAAAAGAAAGAAATTAATTTCCATGCATCCTTATGTTATTAGACTTATAGCTTCCTCCTACGTGTACAAGTAAAAATATACTACACACTGCATCAAATTTAATTAGGTTTTTGACATTCCTATCCCTAAGTAGGACGTGTGGGATGCATGCTCAATGATACTTGACATGCATGAGTACATGCATTGATGCGCAATAGTGATCATATACACAACGTACTTCACTGAGCAAACCGTAAATGCTTTGGTCCAGCTGTGCAGTATTGCTGGTAAAGACCTCACCACAATTCTGGTAAAGCCCGTCATACATCAGCGATGGTGCAGACAAAACTATTCCTTTCTCGTCTATGGATTTTGTCAATTCAGTTTCCTGCACTGTGGAATTTCTGTATATATCATTGGCCACTATATCGTCTCCTTGAAATGGAATTAAGTTAGCTTTAGAAGTGTTAGATAGATCTTGTAGTTTCCATGGCACTGCACAGTGGATAAGTATAGCTTACTTATACATACATGTACTCATACTGATATCTATTATTACGTGGCCAACCGGGGATGGTATAATATGCTGACCTTTAAAAATATAATTATATACGTTTATTTTTATTTTTTTATTTATTTTACCTTTTCTTTGGCTCCCATCAGCCTCGATCCGAGTTAAGTGCTTAGCCTTAAGTTTTCTTCTCTTGACCATCAGAATAGCGCCAATAGTTATTAGCAGGGCGAGGACGAGAAGGAGAATAACTACGATGGGACTCACCACCGCCGCCACGACAGTACTTTCGTTCACTACAGCGTTAGGTGTTTGACTCATAAGACTGGTGGTAGAGGTCACCTGGTTCAGCGTAGTAGTGACGTAGCCTGTTGGCGCGGTGCCAGTACTAGCGGGTAAAGGTGTGGCCGTCGATGCTTTGATATTTGTGGCATTGGATACGAAAGACGTCGATTTTGCTCCAGTTGTCGTAGTTGATGGCACAGTTGTCGTGCTTGATTTCACAGAAGAGGTCGTTGAACTTGTTCTGATATTTGTGCTAGTTGTAGGCTGTGAAGCTGAGGAGGCATTGGATACGGAAGACGTCGATTTTGCTATAGTTGTCGTAGTCGCCGTGCTTGATTTCAAAGAAGAGGTCGTTGAACTTGTTTGGAGCGACGTAGTCGTCAAAATTGGAGTCTGTTGGCTAGTGTTCATTGCCGAAGATGGTGTACGGACTGGAAGTACAACTATAGGCATTATACGTATATAGAGGGTTCTCACTAGTTGGGCGTGGCCCGCCCTTCGCGTATTGGCGGAAGGTCGGGTTGCAAGCCTATACCAAGATTTGTTCTGGAGTGTTATGTAATATCGTTGTGAATATCGCACATTCGGGTTGTGATTATTGAGCGTTAGAGATTACGTGGTGATAATGTCTGCAGAGCAGCTGCTCAAGATATGTACATGTATTGCTTCGGGTGCGAGTTGGGCATGGCCCGCCCTTCGCATTGTTGTTCAGGCTTCATAGTAGCAGGGTAGCACAACTCTTTAGTAGCCTCTGTAACACATTCGCAAACAAAAGCAATGTTTGTCCGCTCCATGAAAATTCATATACATGTACATGTAAGTTATAATTAAATGGAAAGAACAGCTGCCTATCATTATCTCACATCAGCCGCTAATTGGGTGATAATGGGACCCACTTGAACGCTGCAATCCGATTGGACTGCAATCCCCGCTGCAGCAGAACAAATCCAGGTATAGGCTTGCAACCCGACCTTCCGCCAATACGCGAAGGGTGGGCCACGCCCAACTAGGTTCTCACCGTAACGTCACAAAACGATGAATTTTAACAGCCGCCATCTTGATAGAGTAGTATGCACTTTAATTTGTGGTGTAGGGTCGTTGGCCGTTCTAGTAATAAATAACGGTACAGAAAGGTTTTATAAGCTATAGCTACTTGCTATATTGGAACATTTAGACAGTAGGAATGTATGCTTGATTTATCCACTGAACGAGGTGTACTATGGCCAGTGTTGCCGCGGCTGACTAATTGGAACAAGTCCCGGACGGACGGCTGACCGGATTAGACCCCTGATGGTCACGGTCACGGCCAGCAATGGCCGGCATCAATCCTTCCCGGTCACGGCCACGGCCAACCGTTAGCAGCCTATCCGATACGGTCACGGCCATTTCTGACCGCCAAAACCGTCAAATTTCGAGTTTGGCGGTCACGGTCGGCGGTCAACCGTCAAGGGCGGGGAATTAATTACCTGTACAGGCTTACATGTACGGTAAATCAGAAAAAGTACGCTGAACAGCTTAATTATAGGTATAAACACCTATTTTATAGGAAGGGTATATGTTTAAAGTTTAAACACAACGTAACAGCAAACTCTTTCTAGCCGGGCAGAGTCCATTCTCCATGTTTTGTGTTCAAGTATTAGTTTAGTTCGCTCTGATGGTGTACCTGACGCTGGAATAGCCTGATACTTCAGTGACATTTTAGAGACTGTGGGGGAAATTGTGGGAATGTGGGAAAATGTGGGGGAGTTGGCGCCGGCAGATGGATCAGTTTTCTTCCTCCTAATTAGAATCGTGTTCTTTACGATCGTCGTGTCGGCCATAATACAGCGCGCTATACTATACGCGACGGTCAAATCTCTGTATTTCAAAACTCCAATCACACACATGAAAACAGATATAGCTTCCTCTATTAACAACAAGACACTATGGGATATAGCAGTGTGGTTTCTGTAACTGGCAAAGTATAATCTTAATAAGTATGATTAAGAATTAATTAATCGTGACCGTGAATAATTATGGTTTATGTAACTGGCAAAGTATAATTATGTCTGTTATAATTGCAGTTTTATTAAGAATTAATTAATCGTGACCGTCAAAGACCGGCTCATATTTTTGACGGTCAGCCGCCAAATATATGACGGCCACCGTACTTCCCGGCTCAGACGGCCAGGCATGTTGACGGTTCACGATCACTGACGGTCAGCACAAAAATCGGCAATTTTTGACGGTTGCCGGACGGCCAGCAGCAACACTGACTATGGCTCGCTCGGCTAGCATTACTAGTAATCGCTAAGACCTTACCACCTATGCAGTTGCACAAAACCAAGTCTACGTTGCTTGTATGCGGTGATCATTTCATCAAATTTAAAGGTTAGCCTCTTAATTAGTTTTACATACCATACATATAACTTGCAGGTGGGCCTGCAAAGCTCTATATATACGATGAATCAGTTAAATCCTGATTCCTGACTGAGTGCCAACTCAGAACATTGTTCATTATGAAGTTACAGTTCGAGACATGTATATTACATGGGATAGGCTTCAAGCTGACAGTCGCAATGAAACTGACGAACCCAGATAGATGCATGTGGCCATGAAATGTTGTTGTTTTCAGCTACTGATTATAAAAGTAATGCAAATATACTTCATTAATTGCAGCTGACATTGTAAGGGATACTTTTGTCAAACTCGATGCCGCTCAATGGATAATGTTTCATGCCGCTCAATGGATAATGTTTCATGCCAGACAGATTACTCAGCAAAGCATGGCATGGAAGTTGAGAAGAATTGAAAAAGCATGAAGTTATCAAGAAGTTGAACTGAGATGGCTTTGGAAAAAAAGAATAGTTACTGAGCAGTTCTTTGATGGAGATGATGAGAATATCTACTCTACTGGATTGCCAAACCATGCATTTCTCACTGCTAGGACTCCATAAAATGCTTGGACAGGATATCCTCATTTCAGCAATTAATTTTGTGTATGAGGCTGCAAGACCTATCAGATCAATTTGGCATTCATCCCTCCTCAGAATCTTGTTAATACAGACACACTATGTATTAAGTTGTTACCATTGGTGTATTGGCCTGATCGTGAGCAATTACAGGAGACCACACCAATGTGTTCAGAGCAAATTATGGAACTACACTGAATATATTAGATTGTTATAGAAAGATCTTAAAGTCTTAGAACCAGAGCACTGACCTGGAGCTACTTATATTGCACAGTCCACAATGTTCTATCAGTTTCATTTCACAAGGATTTGGTGGAAGAGCCAGTGATAAATTTGTTACTGCGGAGCACTGCATGAGGGCTACTTAAGAAGCTCCTACCATGCAGGTGGTTGCATAACTTGATGGCTAATGTTGCTGATTGTGTTGGGAGTGTAGCATTGTAATGCCTTCATTTAATAAAGGAAAGCAACAATTGTCACCAACTGAAGGATTTCCAATGTTTGGATTATATTCTAAGAGTCATACCTTCTCTTGACCTTACATGTATAGTGAAAGACCGGCCAACTGAAGATGTATTGCCATGTTGGACAAGATTGTACATGCATGTGTGATGTGCTATGTCCTTCTGTTGTACCATTGGATTAGACAAGTATGTTCACGTTCACATAGCATTGATACATGCATGTATATATATATAATAATATATAATTATAATTATTTATATATATAATTATATTGACATGCATGCACAGACTTCAGTCGACCCAAAAGAGCAGGGCAGCAACATAGGTACAATCCTCTCCAGTCATAAAGGGCTGAGACCATCATGGTGAGCAATTATCCAAGGTTTTGTGCTTTTGTGAGCGATAAACCTGTAACATAACGTTAACAATACAAGGTCAATATGACTGCATTTATAACTTATTTATCCTTTGACAACTGACTCTAAGATTAATTGTTCGTTTCCATCCGGCAGTGGTCAGAACAATACGCATCCAGCATTCATTCTTTCGACGTATACGCACTGGAGTACATAATAAATAGTTGACGGTATACGGATAGCTCACAGCCGGAAGTAGTAGAGGCTCTACGGCCTCTACCGGCTGCATGGTAGTAATAGTATACTACAGTACGTATCATCAAACCCACAAAACATATACAGGATAACATAAAAACTTAGTTCGATATATTTTCTTTGATTCCGGGTCGAAATACTGTGAATCGATATATTATCGAACGCTGGCACACCATAGACATAGATATCATACATAATATCTATGCCATAGATCGCCATATAAACCACTCTGTCAAGATGGCGGCTATTGTGGTTACCATGGTCACGTACCATTTCTGAGAACCCTCTACATGTAGGTAGTCTCGCAAGCCAGTCGTACTTAGACGTACCGTACTATGACCTAGCACGAGTAATACTTACTTTAATATCTATGGTGGTACGTACTGATTATGTATGATTATTCCAACACAAATTCCAGCAGCTGGCCCAATCAGATTACGGCTTACATAATGTCATGTGACCTCTAGCGGTTTTGTTGCATTCCTTAATATAGTCGAATCTGGCTCCCCTGGTGGTACGCCGGCTGATGTTCCTCAGCATTATAATTGTTAGCCAATTCTTGGAATAGCACATTGTCATGATCAGCCATCTACATGTAGATTGGAAAGAAATAAAATAGTGCCATTACAGATGGGAGGCGTGTACCTAATTTAGGTACACACCTCCCATCCGGTACACACACCTCCCATCAGGTACACACCTCCCATCCGGTACACACACCTCCCATCAGGTACACACACCTCCCATCAGGTACACACACCTCCTATCAGGTACACACACCACCCATCAGGTACACACTTCCCATCAGGTGCACACCTCCCATCATGATCAGGTACACACTTCCCATCAGGTACACACCTTCCATCAGGTACACACACCTCTCATCAGGTACACACCTAGCCTCCCATCAGGTACACACACCTCCCATCAGGTACACACACCTCCCATCAGTTACACACAACTCTCATCAGGTACACACCTCCCCTCAGGTACACACACCTGCCATCAGGTACACACACCTCCTATCAGGTACATACCTCTCATCAGGTACACACCTCCCATCAGCAGGTACACAGGTACACACACCTCCCATCAGGTACACACCTCCCATCAGGTACACCTCCCATCAGGTACACACACCTCACATCTGGTACACATCTCACATCAGGTATACACCTCCCATCAGGTACACACACCTCCCATCAGGTACACACCTCCCATCAGGTACACCTCCCATCAGGTACACACACCTCACATCTGGTACACATCTCACATCAGGTATACACCTCCCATCAGGTACACACACCATCCATCAGATACACACTTCCCATCAGGTACACACACCTCCATCAGGAACACACACCTCTCATCTGGTACACACACCTCCCATCAGGTACACACACCTCCCATCAGGTACACACCTCTCATCAGGTACACACCTCATATCAGGTACACACCTGTCATCAGGTACACACCTCTCATCAGGAACACACCTCACATCAGGTACACACCTCTCATCAGGTACACACCTCCCATCAGGTACACACCTCCCATCAGGTACACACCTCTCATCAGGTACACACCTAGCCTCCCATCAGGTACACACCTCTCATCAGGTACACACCTCACATCAGGTACACACCTCTCATCAGGTACACACCTCCCATCAGGTACACACCTCTCATCAGGTACACACCTCCCATCAGGTACACACCTTCCATCAGGTACACCTCCCATCAGGTACACACCTCTCATCAATTACATGTACACACCTCCCATCAGGTACATGTACATACCTCCCATCATGTACACACCTCTCATCAGGTACACACACCTGCAGGTACACAACCGGACTGATATGAATAGATCCATCACATACATGTAAACGTACACCGTGAAAATACTAACTATGCCTATATGCATGTATGTGATGGATCTGTTCATGATTTATACATCAGTCCGGTTGTAACTCGACTGACTGTATTTGTAATATAGCTAACATTATCATTTTAATCTGACAGAATTGAACTTGCAAGTTTTATATGTATATGTACAGTAAACTACGCACCGCAATGTGCACAAAAAATATTTTTAGTTTACATCACTTTGCCAATGAAATAACATATATATTGCACAGACTAGTATAGCCGAGCTCGCACATCCAAAGCTGCACGTAAATCAGTACTCAGGATATATACAGCTAGTAACGTTACTGCTCAGAATACAATGCTGTTGGTACACAATCATATATGTGTACATGTAAGGGTGCATGAAGTATAAAAACCAAACATAGCATTTAACAACTGTAAGTACTTAGTACAAGATATAAAAATTTAACTAAAATATAATTGGTGATGTAGGATTTGTAGACAGCAATTCAGTAAAAAGAAAGGAAACAAGGAATTACGGATATTATGCATTCATTAATATAATTAAAATATTACATACCTACAAATCTATAGCTACCTGCCTGTAGGTATGTAACATTTATAATTATATTAATGAATGCATAATATCCGTAATTCCTTGTTTCCTTACTTTTTACTCAATTGCCGATGACCAATTTTATTTTAATTAAATTTTTATATCTTGTTTCACTTTTTATTTAATGCATATTTATAGACAATCACGGTGACATGGGTACGTACTACAACACTTTTATATAATGATAATGACAATTATAAGAATTGTTTATAAAATGTACAAATTTTCCTCCTCCTCTTGACCAGCGGCAGCATCTGCCACCAAATTCTGGCCATGGTGCCAGCCAGGGAGGTAGTGGCAGAGTCACCGCTGTTGGGAGTGGCACAGGAGGGGCCAATGAGTTGTTTATTGTCTGGTACCTTTAGAGATGGTAGGTCACATGTTAATGTTTTTCTGAGTCTGTTGACCTCCTCAATACATTCCAAGTTGACTTTTGTTGACTTTGGATCAAATGCTACCAGGTGAAGACCTTCTAGTGTCCTTACACGAGACAAGGCTACATATGCCATACCTGTGGCGAATACGTCAGATGAGAGATCTATGATAGCACAGTCTAATGATAAAGCCTGGCACTTATGGATGGTCACTGCAAATGCTAGTATCAGAGGAAACTGCTTTCGGTACACAAAGCACTTCTGAATTACCTGAAATTTGCTTTGCACTCTTTTTATTTGGCATTCTTTTGCAGGGTTGTGGTCAAACATGACATGGGTGCAATCCACACCAATTGATTTAATAGTGCCTAGGGCCCCGTTAACTAAGCCTTCCATGGTACTAATGTTTCTACGCAACATCACTCTTGCCCCAACTGCTAACTTCAGCACAGCCTCTAAACCTGCTGTCAAGTTACAGTCTAGATTCAGAGCTGCTGCAGCCCTCTTAGTCCACTTAACTGAACCTGTAATCTCATCAGTCTCATCTATACATGGCACCTCAACAATGCCCACTCCCAGGTTTGCGAGCATGCCAAAATTGAAAATTTCACAAGCTTTACGTGTGGAAAACAGGCTCAGAGGTGATTTTCCACACTTCTGAAGGTCTTGGAACTTTTCAAGAGGGGTGCATGTTATCACTCTACTGTTTAACTCTTTGGACGCCATGCAAGTGAATATATATGAATTCATGCATACGCACATAACCGTTATATAGATTTTACCATGACAGTGTAAATAAAAAGTGTGGACCTTCATGATGCATGCATGCATTCAGATAGCTGCTATACACTTGCAAAGTTACTAGCACATGCCATGATTGGTTACAACAGTGTATAGTAATTATGTTTTTATTCAAGAACACATTCTTCAGATGACTTCACTAATTTAGCACTCTATTTATTTACTCCAAGAACAGAAATCACTAATCCCTCACTCCAATTATTTACTCCAAGAACCGGAATGTGTAGCCCACGTAAATGCCAGATCACTCCATCTCCATCTGTCTTTAGCCAGTTCATAATTGGGTTGTTCCAACACAAGATGCATGTGCTTACACCACCAGTGCCCACTTATAGGTTTATGGATTCAGCATCTACATGCTGGTTACATGCATGTTAGTATATTGCACTGACTTGCATGCATGCTTGTAAATGTAAAAGGTACTATTCAAAGCAATTCTTTGTAATAAAAACAACAGATTATAATATGGTTGTGTAAGAATGCATGCATATATGCACTTGGCGTTTAAAGAGTTAATGTGGCAAGAGAGTCTGCTCTCACATCATTTAACAAGAAACCAAACTCGAGATCTTCTTTCTGCCTTTTGTTAATGATCAATTCATCATACTCCACACACAGATACCAAATGTTTACAGATGTGAGGCAGCCTAGCCTTGTAGCTACCGTTTGTTTGAAATGTTCTGAAATACAGGGGAGCCATGGACGAAGCTGTAAAAAATCCCCTACAAACAGGATGTTAATGCCACCAAACCACTGGTCACCGCCAAATAACTCTTTTAGTCTGAGGCGTATGTATGCTAGGTTCAAACTGGAGAGCATAGAAACTTCATCTATTATGATTAATTTGACATGCCTAAAACCATTTCGCATAACCTTTACAGATTCCTTGGGCAGGGGCCAATAGTAGAGGTTTTACCTTCGTGCTCTACTGGGAGCTGAAACAGGCGATGTACTGTTACACCATTAATGTTATACGCAGCCAGACCAGTTGGGGCACATAATGCACACGTCAGGGCACCCATGTCTGCCCATAGCTCAGCTATCTTAGTTTTAAGGGTATGAATGAGAAATGACTTCCCTGTTCCACTAACCCCACTAAAGAACATATACAATGGCTGCAAGCTTGAGCAGGTACACATTCACAATCTTCATGTCTCTTTTGGTGGACAAGATGGGTGACAATACGATCAAATACTCGTACTTGATCTTGGTTGAGCTTAGCAACCATATCATCAATGTTGACTGCTTCTAATGGATGACAATCATTTAGTTGGTAAACGTCTTCCATAGCAGTCTTGGCTTCTCCCTGCACCAAGCCATCTTCTGTGACCTGAGGGACAGGGGCTTCCTGCAGAAGGGCTCTTGCCTCGTTGATGGCATGCACCTTCTTGTGTGCTTCAAGTGCTACCTGTAGCCTCTGGTGATGGTCAGAGAGCATGGGGTTAGCTGAAAGCTGATGACTAAATGCAGCCCTGCAGTCTCTTGCTTTCCTAATAAATCACTTCCATTTCTGAAAGGGATGTAAAGGAGTAGAAGAGAGTAAAAGTAATCCTCTCTCTGCTGCTCATTGCTGGCATCGTATAGTTTATGATTGGGCAGTCATGCCTTGGTTCACTTGTGGTATGCTATCTATCCACTTTAAAAAAGAAGGGCAATGTTGGTGTAAAAAGGAAGGGAACATGGGATTGGAGATGCAATAATTATTCCTATATTTAGCAACATGAATGTAAAGCCATTGTACAAAATGCTAAATAATTATTGTATCTCCAATCCCTTCTTCCCTTCCTTTTCACACCATCATTGCCTTGAAATCCTATATACCACTAACATTCTCCCTGACAACGTTTCATTATATCTTGTTTAATTAGCTGTTGCATCTAGCATTAGAGAATTCCATTCACCACCGTTTTTTTTTTTTTGGTTAAGGTTTGCACGGAATGCCTCTGAGAATAATAAAGTTATTGCTTTGATTGCACACACTTTTTTGTTTACATGCATTACATGTGGGTACTGCACTTCAGCAGTAAAAGCATATATATGTGGCTTACTGTCATGATTGTTCCAGCTGGGATGTAGTATTCGCCTAAAGTAACCCCTCCCACTGGTGATTTGGTCATAAAGCCAATGACATCATACATCCTCAGGACTTCTTTGATTATCTGATGGATGAAAGTAAAAAAAGATGCCCAATGCATCATTGTTTATAAAAGTTTACTTGTTCTGTATACACCAATCTGTCTAGGTCATTAGAAGTAACAGCAGTTCGTTCCCCTAAAACCTCATGAATCTCAGTCATTAGTGTATCCAGTATGGTGGGGTTTTGATGGAGTGCAATCACAGCAAAACACATTGCACTAGCTGTTGTTTCTTGCCCAAGGTGGAAGTATGTAGCATGCAAATTGTGATTTAAGTACTAGTACATGTGGGCCACTGTACCTGTGACATAGAAAGTTACAAAGTTGTCTACTAGGTCCTCCAAGTCGACAGTATCATTCACAGCTGTGGGGAGAGTATGTTATTTATTTATTATTTTTATACGTATCGAAATATTGCACACAAGCTTGTTTGAGAATGAGTGTGAGAATATCATTCGGAACTTTTTGTCCACTTTCTAAAGCCTTCATCCTCTGCTGAATGCAGTCTCTTCCAATCATTCTGAATGCTCAAACGACTTTACGATACATCTCTGCTTTGTAAGGATGAAGGTACTAAGATACAATGAGGATATATAAATGCCAATAGCTGTTATTGGTATACTCAGATCCAACCTGAAATAGGATCCATTAATACTATGTGCTATACACCGTGCATCAGGTGTGTTGGTAGTGATGATAAAGGATACTTATACTCATCTGTAAGCTGCAATGATTTGGCATCACAGTGCTGGGTAAAGTCATCTGTAAAAGCCACCTGTATGATGATTGGTGAAATGGGGTCTGCATCAGTTTAGTCTCCTTAAGCTCCGTATCCAAACTTGAACTATTAATAGATGTAGGTGCAATGGTGCATATACAAGACAGACACCATAAAAGATAAATCATACACAATGACATAAGGGCTGTGCACATACATGTATATTGAGAAGGATGCTTTGAGACAGTATTATTGTATATAAAAAACGTGAAAAGTACATGTATATGGGTGACAAGTGTGGTTGTTATAGTTTATGTGCATGTATATTGTTAAATCTTATTTTATCAAATGTCTTTACTGTGCTCAGTGAACAGACTTGTTGCATGCAAGTAGGATTTGGTGGTACTGCAGGTGCTGCATCCCATTAAATGTAGTTGTTAGCAATTTTAATTTTAATTAATTGTACACTTTGTCAATTCCCTGTGCATTGTACTAAAAACATTCAATGGCACTGCTAATAACTTTTTAGAAAGTAATATTATCATCAAAATGAAATGTTGCTAAAGATTTGATTATGCTGACTGATAAAGATGTATTGCAAAAGAATTGTGCACAACAGAATATTGGTCTGCAGAATCTTCCCTAATGCACCAACTTTGAAAATTGTATCACTACTTTTACACAACCCGCTCCACTAATGATGACACTGTTATTTTGATCAAGGTAGTGCCATGGAGTTTATGTATAAATCCTGTGTCGATGTCAAGTACATGTATAAAAAAAAACAAACCATTGATATTTGCTTATTAAATATTGTCACCATCAATTTCACCTTGCTTATGGTTGTCATAGCACATTTTTGAAGCAGCTGCTTCATTGGAACAGCTGGCTTTCCATCTGCAAGTGTGCTAATGTCATTTAGAAATTCATTATTTAACACAACCCTTCAGGTAGCTGGTTGGGAAAGAATATTGACATCAATTGTATTAGAAGCTGAAACCTGGCTTACCTTGTACTAAATGCTGGATCAAATAGCTTTCTGATAGTATACCATGTGTCATGGTCCGCAATTGTAAACGTGCCTTTTAGTACATTCCTGAAATTTTGAAAAGGCCAACTATTACATTCAGTGCATTTACAAATGTATTGTTTGAGTTAATGTTATACAGGGCGAGAGGTTGTTATGTATGCACTAACTGGCAAAAGGGGTTAATATTGGCTACGATAGACCCCAAATTTTCTACTACATGTACTTGCAGCTATTATGATACATACCTTTCACCAAACATGCAACTTTGACTTTGAATGTGACATAGTCTTGGGAACTGTCTGTCCACAAGGGAAACTGACAAGTTCAGGATTTTTTTTTAATTTTGAGTAATTACTTCGTGACGTCACGTCCGGAGTACCAGTTCGGCCATCAGCCCCACAACCGCTTACTCAAAACCTTCTTTTACAAATGTCGGGTAATGTTTGCATCGTGTGTCGCAATACAAACAATTAAGACAATAGTGTTTCTTTTCATCGCTTCCCCCAATCACGCTCGAGAAGGCAACGATGGATTGAAGCGCTCGATCTTACCAGTATCGCCATTAAAGACTACCATCGTGTTTGTAGCCGACACTTCCCAGATACAGATGCAAGTCGAGACCCACAACTAAACATCGGGAGGCATGTTGCATCACCCAAATAATAAAAAACAAGATGACAGAAACAAAAGAGCTAAAGGACGGGAATCGATAAGAAATTCTAGTTTATCGTTTAACAGCGACCAAGAAATATAACTGCGATGCATCTAAAACAGAGTCTGTTGTTGCGTCATATGTAACTTCTCCAATCGGCCAATCCCATCACCGATGATAGCAGGCATAGGTGAGCAGCTTTAAAAAGGATACCAGGTTCAAGAAATTCCTACTATTGATCACCAAGCACTTCAGAATTTAAAATGATGCAAGGTGAAGGCACTTACTGATGTAAGAGTGTATTTCAGACTTTGCAAGGAATGATACTGAAGTATGTGAAACTGTACACTGGGTTTGATTCTTATGATGTTTTGTTGGCATTCTTTGATTTTTTGGGTCCCTTACTCTCATGTATTGGAAGGATCCTCAAAGAAACTGCAGGGATCTACTAGAACAAAACTGGATCCTATCTTTTTAATATTAATCAAACTAAAGTTGAACCTTCGCAACTGGTAGTCTATAGTCAATAGCGGAATCAGTACACTCACTCACCACTACTTTCCAAATGCAGCTGCTGATGTTTTCCATCTACGTCAATAACTTCTGCTCCGCGCCGCTTGTAATAGCTTCCCTGATTCTAATTTCTATATATCCTTTTCCCTACAACATGATTTGACTTTTATTCCACGGCAAAAAAGCCACCATTTGAGTCAGTGCTGCTATGTTGTGACTCTCTAACGGTTCAGACAGCGTAGCACCAGGAATGTCGTCTTCACAAAGCACTATGCGGGAATTGACTCTTGACGAAGATGATTGCATGCATACGTGTTTAAACACGTCAGATTTTAAAAAAAGCTTGAAAACATTACCCCCAGAAACTTTACTAAGGCTTACGCGTGGGCAGTTTGGCATAGGACGTTTACACCGGATGTGACGTCACGTAGCAATCATAATTTTCAATCAAAATCCCTGAACTTGTCTGTCGTTTCTTTGCAAGCAAAACAGTACCATTACTTACCTCAATGTTGGCTGGATTGAGAACAACAACAATAGGCGTCCAAAGAAGAAATATTACAAATTCATTTCCCACTTCAGATAACCTGGGATCAAAGCATGCAATGTGTTATTTGAAAACACCTTTGAATACAAGCACAACTGATCCATGAAGAAGAACTATGATTTTTTTTAGTGCACCTCATTTGCAGCACATTTATGACTTAACCTTTAATATTTATGGTCATGTACAATTGGATCTAGAGGGAAGGACCCCCCCCCCCCCCCCCCCCCTCCCCAACCATTAAAATGGGTAAATCTCACATAAATACATGCACCTCAATTTCTAGTTTCATAAGCCTGCTTTCGTTGTCTTTCAAATATGCATCTATATTAATGATGCCGTGAATGTAATCTTCACCTCCGGATCCGCTCTAGAACATGCTTCCCTTCTTTTTAAACCAAGAATCGAGGGGGGGGGGGGGGGGGGGGGGGGGGGGTTTGGCAAAAATAATGTGGAAAACACCATCTCCCCACTTTGAACAACTCATTGAGAACATCATTGAGAACATCATTGAGAACATCATTTCTTTCAGGAGACTCTAGGTAAAAAAAAAGTCATGAGGTATTTGAAGTTAAGGGTCTTTGCCAAAAATGAAGTTTTGAAAAGAATTCATCACTTTTCTGATTATTATTTATTTAAATATACATGTGTATGCACTTTAGCTTGTACTACAACAATGATGGAATCATATCGTTTGTAGTGTTCATGGGTGTCCGATTCGTCAGTGCAAAGATGGGGCTTAACTCGACTGCCTATTCTACGTTATTGAGCATATCATCACGGTTCGTGGGCGTTACCATCAAATTGAATACCACTGAAAAATCGAGGCGTCACTATTAAGCAATATAAAGTAAAACATACATGTAAATGCTATAGTAAGCCATGAATACATATGTTACTATATGCTCACGCGTTTACCGCGTGGCAGTCTTCAAATCTGTTGGAGTAACATGTACAGTCTCAAGGGCGGATCCAGGAATATTGAAAGGGGGGGGGGGGGGGGGCTAGGAAGGGGGTCCGGGGGCTCTGCCCCCGGATAAATTTTGAGCATTGAATTCCTGGTTTCGGTACTTTTTTTCACACCTTTGAACGGTAAGTTGTTAGTCCATTGCTTAAACGGCCAGAGGCACGAGGGGCGCCAAAAGGGGCGTGGCTTACGATACTTCTGATGCGCGCGTAACCGTTTGACTCTGGATTACGATTTTTGCTAATAATGCATGCGAGCGAGCGCTAGAAGCTAAATTATATATGCTCCGCATGTTGTGGATTGGGGATTGGAGGTGGGAGGAGGGGGGCGCCATAGCCTGGGGAGGGGGGCGCCATAGCCTGGGGAGGGGGGGGGGGGGGGGCTAAGGCCCCCTGGGCGCCCCATCCGGCCGCCTATGAACGCTCATGATCAGCTAAAACAGTGTCCCCAGCATCACACCTAAATTTTAGCAGGTCTGTGTCTCATTGATGTTGACAGCAATTCGTCATTATTCGTGATTCGCGCTAGTGATTGGATCCACCGCTTTGTGGCGTTCAGCTATGAATATCTCATCGTCATTAATTGGGACTTCTTTTCGTACGTCACGCGTTGACTCGTTTTCATAAGTACGAAGATCGAGGCACTTCGGGAGCCTGAAGGGGCGTGGTAAAAATTAAAAAAGGGGCGTGTTCTAAGGGAAAGGGGGGGGGGGGGGGGGGGGGGGGGGGCTATAGCCCCCTCAGCTCCCCCCCCCCTGGATCCGCCTCTGGTTACAAGGGCGGATGCAGGATTTCGGCGAGGAGGGGGTGGGTTCCACATGAATAATTGACGAAAGGGAGGGGCGCGCACGAAGCGCGCGAAATTTTTTTGTGGTGCGCGTTCTAACAGATTGTATTGGAAACTAAGGCAATCAACACCAATAAATAGTGCCCTCTGTTCGAGCAGCACGATAACAATAACAAAAACTGGTACCAATTAACACGTAGCCGATTCTAGATCTCATGACATCAGTCAAGCCGAAATTTTGGCCGGAACTATAGAGCAATGTACTTGGATTCTTTACCTACATAACCGTACTATTACGTAACAAATGCTATAAATATATATCACGTGGGGTGAAATCCCGCCTTCTTTCCTCCGATCGCTATTGATGAACTCGTTCCCAGAATTATGGCTCTACTTACTTCATCTTAATTTAAAAACTATATATTATGTCTATTTTCTTGCCCAGACCCAATGCATACAAAGCGGTGATGAATTTGTAAGCTGCGTGCATTGGGTCTGGGCACGGGGTATTGCGATATTCTATGGACTGCCGCATAGGCGGCGGAGACGGGGGGGGGGGCTAGGGGGCTTTTGCCCCCCCCCCCCCCCCCCTCCCCCCCCCCCCCCCCACTTTTGCCATAGGGGGGGCGGAAGTATCATTCAGCCCCCCCCAGATTTTTGGTGGACAGCTATTCTATTGCATTAAATTGTGTGAGCATGCATGACTTTCGCAAGTTATATTGTAATATAGATGCGCGTGCGTTATAAGTAACGCACGCGCTTCAATATAGCATAAACCATAAACCGGTCATACACCGCTTCGCTACATCGGGCTTCGTTGTCGCAATGAACTTCTGTATGCATATGGCGGTATTGCTTGCGCGTATTCTTTTTAAAATACATGCGTGAAAAATTATATTTATATTGTCCACCGCGATATATTCCCCCCTCTGCCCCCACCGAAAAAAACGGCCCGTGTTTAAACGAGCGTATCGACGTGTACGTAATTGTGAACTTAGCTGCGTGCTATCACTTTAAAATCCTGTTGGAGTACCAGTTCTTTCCTAAAATGTTTAAACAGGTACAAGGAAGCGTTAACGAGTACGAAGTAGATATATACGCTCGTTTAAACACGGGCCATTTTTTTCGGTGGGGGTACATGTACATGTGTGAAAGCTTCTGGGGCAGAGCCCCAGACCCCGATTGCCTTTGGGGAGCTTACAGTGCTCCCCCACACCCCCTTGCTGGCGAGAGGGAGGTGCCTCGGCCGCTAGACGAGAGTGCCGGGTGGAAACGCCGTAGTATAGAAGAGCCGTCCAGTAGTGAATGTGGGGCCCCCCCTTCGTATTTGGCCGAACCTCCGCCCCCCTTCGTATTTGGCCGAACCTCCGCCGCCCCCCCCCCCCCCCCCCCCAGTTTTATTTTTCCGCCCCCCCAGGTTTATTCACCTTCCGCCGCCTATGACTGGTAGTAGGGTACAAGTGAAACAGTGTTTCCAGCTGCAAGTGATGAAGTGACAACATAGATCTACAACAGCAATGAACCTGCAACGAACCTTACTTGCCAATGCGGCAAGGCAATTCATAGGCTTAGAAACTATCGGGGGGGGGGGGCAGAGGGGGCCTTGGCCCCCCCCCCCCCCCCCCCCCCCAAATCTTGGGCAATATGCATATAAAGTACGCTGAATTTATATTGGACACAACCTTTGGGCCCCCCCAATACATTGGCCATGGGCATCACGTCTATAACATTTAGATTGCACATGATTTTTGACCGGCTACACTCATTTATTTGTCAGGTCCAGAACATGTCGTATCTGCCTCACCATATGCATTTTGTCACCTTTACTGAAGTCTCGTCAGTCTCGAGCTCAAAAGTGTTGATCTATCTCCTTAATTATTGTAAACTGTGCCCATTTAAATAGGTCATACACTGTATGTAAGTGCATGTATTTTGAGCCATTACATGTATTAGCCTCTTTAGTGTCCACAAGGAGCTTGCGGATTCAATTGATCTCACTTACGTATCGCAAAGGAATTTGCTGTAGTGCAAATGAATCCAGACAACAAACATTTCTTCATTTGATTCATCATCGATCTTGTTCGTGTATTAATTTGAATGTGCATGTGTAGGGTGGGTGTGGCATAAATTAATAATTAATGACCTGACCAATCTTCCTCAGTACGCACTGACATTATTACCTCACTTCAAGACATAAAGCTGACACCTTTTTGTGCGGTAAGACCACGTGATTTTATATGCCTTATGAAGGTCATGCAGAGGTGTTTCTTAACTACAGTATGGCTTATAGGTGTTCATTGTACTCAGTGTGCTTTGTGTATACATGTAGTGCATTCCAAAGACCATTGCTTGTCCGGTGTCACAGGAAAATCTGTCGCCCGGAAATTGTGTCGCGGCGACAGTTTTTCCTCAGGAAATTAGGTCGCTCACAATTAACGTAGCGACCGTATATCCTAAGGAAATTCTGTCGTCAGGAAATATTGTCGCTCGACAGTCACATGGAATACGACATACACTACTGCTAGCTTTCTGCTGTAACTAAACCGATATCATTCTCTTTGTAGTATAAGAACGAAAGAAACTGTTTTCGAAGAAGAGTAAAATGATTTTGTCGCGAAGTACTTCACGATAACGAAGGTGGAGTGAAACTACACGTACTTCGGAATATCTTGCGCTAACTGATGATATGTTATAGGCTGTGACAGAAGGATGAACAATAAACGTTCGTGAAGGATATCATTACGCTGAATTGGACAAGATAAAAGACGCTGTCCAAAATAGCGGAGAGGTACCGGCGTGGAATCAGAGATAATAGAGTTATATATGGTAGATGACGTGAAAGAATTCTGCAAACGTGTGTCAAGTGCCAAAGAGCAAACAGGTATTTTTATGTACTTATGTACAAATGTATACATGTGCGCAGAAAATTTGAAAAGACATCAGCAGAGCTCCACCCATGTCCTGCATGTAAGGGGTGAAGTATGGCACACCATGCATATAGATGTTGACAGCCCTGAGCCCCTGCCATCAGAGTTGCTGCATGAGTTTCCGTTACACTGTTTGATGTTGCAAAGTTTTAAGATAACAAATCAAGGTCGAGAATTTGTTATCAATGTACCTTAATTATAACAGCAGCAGCATTTACGTGTTTATTTAAATGAAATTGTCTTTCTAAGGTGAATTGTGGCAGAATCACACAGTGTAATCTGACAAGTGCATATCATCCTCAGAGTAGTGGAGTGGTTCAACCAAACACTTCAGCATCAGTTACAGCAAAGAAATTGAGACTGATCAATATCTTGATGCTATATACCTTTTTCGTATCGTTTTTCTATTCAAGATTCAATCAAATATTCCCCCTCCCCCTTTTTGTTATATGGCAGACATGTTCATTTGCCCATTGAATTCAATATGAAAGCAAGCTTGTATTCAAAATCTTATGACATGAACAGCAATCTTTGAAGTAAAATTCAGGTATTTAATAAATGCTAGTATCTGTACATACTCACATGCAGGCAATGATAAGGGCATGCTGCAGCAACAAAGAGAATTGCAGCTGATAGAAACTGTGTATCTCAATTATTGTAACAGGATCTGAGTCAAGAGTTTCGTGTCTACTTATATAACTACATGCACATAAATCTATGAATCCTCAGTGCATGTGTTTTCCTCCTTGATGAGAGTATGGAACAGTATACATGAAGCGACCTAAGATATACAGAGTCTGCATGCAGGGTGTTTCAATTGGGCCAAACAATTGCAGCAGCTCTCCGGCTTTGCTGAATACATGCAACCATTTATGTATACTGATGTTCAATGTTTCGTTCTTATTATAAAGAGGAGGATATATACATGTAGGTTTGGTTACAGCAGAAAGCTAGCAGTAGTGCATGTACGTCGTATTCGGACCGATCCATGTCGAGCGACAGTATTTCCTGACGACAGAATTTCCTTAGGATATACGGTCGCTACGTTAATTGTGAGCGGCATAATTTCCTGAGGAAGAACTGTCGCGGCGACACAATTTCCGGGCGACAGATTTTCCTGTGACACCGGTTCGTTTCTACGGGACAGCAAATCCATTTCAAATTTTTTTGGGCGGATTGCCTAATTTCCACATGTTTAATGAGCGCAGACAGCGGTGCTGTACCTAGTTCTGGGGGGGGGGGGGGGGGGGGGGAGGGGGGGGGGGGGGGGGTGGCAGGCAAGTATCACAGACCATATATCTGGAAGAGAAGGACACCAGTTACACCACTACCACAGCAACCGTAGTAATGATTAAAAAAATAAAATCGGGACTGGCATGGCAAACAGCGACTGCAACCCATTCAGCTAGATGATTACACCTCAACGGCGCGCATGCGTGGTCGCTCCAAAGTTAACTCGTTAACCGAAACCAGGACATGCAATGAACCATACACAGAGCTATAATAAGTAGACACACGCAGGTCACTACAGAACTGTGCAAATCTAATACAACTATGAATACATGTCGTGTGCATTGGCTAAATGCGATCGATGTGATTAATTTTAGTTGAACTTGAGAATGTTGAACCCCAATGCTGTTGTACTTGTACTTGCAGTCATGATTGGGGTTGTTGGAACGAGATTTACTTTCTTGTTTTGACTATCAGTAATATACATGTTTACAAGTTCTCCCGGATTTTGAGTTGTTCCGAGAGTCTGTTGTAATCCCTGCAGTACAAAGTCAGCATGGATTTTTGGTGCAGAAGAAGTCTCTTTCTCCTATATGGACGATCAATTGCAACGTATATCGAGATGAGATATGCAATTAAGTGCATGCACGGCAATATATCCTTACATTTATAAACTTCACAGTGTATTCTGAACCGGGCCCTTCGGAAACGGCAAGTACATAGGGTTGGTATGTACCATTAGCTGTGCTCCCTTCCCAAAATGCTTGAGTATAGATCCGACAAGTTCCATTTGGGTTTACCTTAACACCGAAATGTGCTGCATTGATTGAGAGACCGTACTGAATAACAATTCCTTACATTCTGTTGTACAAAGGTTTTTAAGCCAATTTACATGCATGCACCCCTTTTTGTATTGAATAATGAACATTTATGTTTTCCTTCCTAAGGATGTTTAACAAACATACTTTGATTATCGATACATTCATATCATGTATATGTATTGTGTTTGTCTACATGTACGTATATCTCTAGAATATTACGACCACTGCATTGTACATGCATGACAAATGTATTACGTGTTGCGATTCACCGATCAGTCCATGCATCTTTGATATGTTTACATTTTAATGACGTACTCCACGACTAATAATCAAATAACCACTCATTTACATAAATAATATATTTTATTACGTCTATTGTTAAACCTAATGCCTACCGGTAGTCGCAAACAGCCGTGCCCTGAGGCATATAAAGGGATCGGAGGGTCTGCGCAGCCGCATGCGGTGTGGGTCTGGGTCTGGGTATGTAGCCACACCCTCGCGTAAGGATTGGAATAAAAAAATATGTAGATCCATAAACAATACGCGAGTATGTACTCGCGAGGCAACTATAACTTCCTGCGAGTAGTAAATGCTCGCGAGTGTGCGAGTGCGAGTGACCCATTTACTGTTGCGAGTACTTTCGAGGGCACGCGAGTGTTCTCTCGCGAGGAGTGCATTTTGGCATGCGAGCGTCTCGCGTGTGTCGCGCGAGCGTCTCGCGAGGTTTGTTACCTTTCTCGTGAGCGGTACTGTACTTCCCTGTTTACGTATTAAGCACATATATGTATATACGATATTGCATTCTTAAGAGTATTTTTGAAGTATGTTCCCTTGAGTATATGACAGCGTATACAGGCATCCCAGTGGACCCACTGTTTACACAAGTAAACAAAACAATGAGTTAGTCAGTGCATACTTAGAAATTTAACCACCCGTCTGACCATGGAAGGAATAATAAACTATCGAAGTAGAGATCGCTTGTATATGGTTGCTGCTGGACATCAAAGGTACTTGGATTAGTATGTCCATGCGTAGCCTTCGGGAAAAAGAGGGGGGGGGGGGGGGAAACAACAACAAAAAAAAAAAAAAACGTACATGTAATATGCTCGAATGCGTACGCGTATAAATAATACATACATAATCAAAACCTTTAAGTGTGATTTTGGGGATCGACCTCCCCTTGCTTACGCCCATCATATATATATTGGACAGTTTCCGACAAAATGGCCCTTCGCTTTGCATTTGAATCATATTAAGGTCCCTATCGACTTCCTATTTTCATCACTATATATACCCCACCATTTCTCTATGGTAAAATACATTTTGGGGTCTTGCACTTTCTCCGTGCCAGTATTGCAAAGTTCGATATCCCACCGGGTTTATAACTATCTGTAGGAGTAATGAAATCGCTTCAAATTCGGTTTTAAGTAGAGAGGTCCTATACCAATCCATTTGTTCAGTTCGTTAATTTTTATACCATCCGTTACGGAGATACAGTTTAACATACTACGTGCACGTTTTCCCGCTTGATTCGCGCCAATGTTAAAATCCCCGCCTCCCTATACATTGAACGGGACGCAATTTGCCCAAATCATTGGCGCGAATCGAGCGCGAAAATGTGCACGTAGTTTGTTCAACTTTATCTCCCTAATGGATGGCATAAATATTAACGAACAGTACAAATCGATAGGTATAGGACCTCTCTACCTACAAACCGAATTTGAAGCGATTTCATTACTCCTACAGAAAGTTATGTCGAGTTTAAACCCGGTAGGGTATCGAACGTTGCAATACTGGCACGGAGCATGTAAAATTTGCACGTTATACTAAACAACGCGTCTTCGCAACGGTGCAACCTTTTCCTTTCAAATTTCTTACACCTGTTCCCACACCATTTCTCTCTGTGTAAATCGATTTTTGTGATATACACATATTACCGTTATGTGGATACGGCTAACCCCGTTACTTTTCTGTTCTAAGGGGTGCATTTTATGATGCAGTCCATCAATCTGATGGATCGATGCCATGCAAGCCTAGAATACGGTAAGTCTCTCATGTAAATTATGGTGTAACTCATGCACTATTGGTACCTCCTGCGATCACAAGTTAAGCTGCCGATTCTGCTGAAGTAAGTTACGGTTACGCAACGCCATGCATGCATGCATTGCTTTAAAAAAGCGCACTCCGGCCTTCATTTTATTTCTGCAGCAAACTGGTAAGCATGCATGCTCACAGTCACTAATATGTTTTGCTTTTTTTTTCATTTTCATGTGCGCATTTGGTTAGGTCGAGAACTTGGGCAATTTAAAATACGTCGCGGCACCAATAAGTTGGTACCATGCATCATTAGAGGTATAAGTACGACCATTTCAATTGGCGCCAAATGTTATTATGGTTTCGTCTATTATCAGGTCACGTATGAAATTAGCACATGCATGGGACCGTGGTCTCAATTATAAGGACTATGCATGGTGTTTGATCATTTTGTGTTTGGCGTTGTATACCACTTAACTACACGCAAGTACGAAATGAATTTTTATAACCACGCAGATGCAAAAAGTGGGGTAGAGCAATACAGAGAGACGGCCATTTCAGCAATGTGCACTTAGCTTGAGGTCAGAATTGACGAGAACACATCCATATACATGTAGACCATGCAGTGACACAGCCGACACGTGAGTATTCAGTGTACGGTGTACCGAAAGAGATGTCATTACATTTGTACTTATAAGCAACAGTTAGTTACTGTATTATGACCAGTCACAAAAAGATGACAAGCTATTTGTAGCTTTACTTATTTCATGATCAGAGCTAGCCACCAAAATTTTAATGTGTACAACGATCGACCCTTATATGTAATTGTACGCGCCGTTACGTCTACATGCATGTACATGTTGTAGGATAATGTAACTTCATGCAAATTTTTAGTACCTGTTGTATTCGACGTGTAGTTAGCAAAGTCAAAAGGATTGGCGGGCCACGTTACAGTTCTATGGCCATCTTGAGCATCAACCATGAAAGGTTTTCCTTTTGTACATATCATACAAACATGCATTGCATTAATACCTACATTTAGGTGTTCCAGACGTAACGGCCATTTTATTGAAAACTCGTACAACTGAAAAGTACTTCAGCCGGCAACTGTATTAAAACTGATGATGCAGAATTTTATATACACAAGTAGAATCGGATTAACGGTATGCTCCTCCAATGGCTGTATATGTTTCCAATCCCTTAATCTAATTAAAGCCAAACAAATGAAAAATAGTTTTGTGCGTAGTGTCATCGATGATCCGGTCTGGAAATTAAAAAAATGCATGGCGTAACGATTGTCATGAATAGGGCTAGTGCCGTGGACGTGCTGTGGTGACTATGTTGACAATGCGACCAAGTACTGGGAATACTGATTAAGTATATTATTCTATCAGTAGTTCAGTTGCATGCTTCGGATTTGAAAAAATAAATAAATTAAAACGGTACTTCATACGCACACAGTACGGGAGTGAAGCAATTTGCAGACATCGGCGGGACAGCTCATGCGCATATTACTACTCGGTGGCAATTCAAAATCTGAAGATACTGGTGGCTTGTTACTATATCAATATAATTATATGCAGGGGCACGGTGCAGTGGTGCACAGCGGGGACAGGTAATGAAGCAGCATATATGCTGAACGTCTATATTTTGGAGGGATAATCGAGCTATCATAAGGAGAAGATGATCACATTATTTTGAAAGTGTAGAAAAACACTTTGCATATAGGAATACGTATGTGCAATTTTTGTCTCCTTAAAAGACATATACATGTAAGCTCCATGCAGGCATTATCTGAGTACAAAAATGCTAGAATGAATACCCATGCATTGCTCATAGTTTGAAAATTGCTACTCTTGAAATGGTAAGGAAGAGTGTAGAGTGATAGAGTGATGATTGCACATGCTATGCAAGGGATGCAGAATAACATAACATAGTGGGCCTTTTCCCACTGGACAGAACTTAGGACTCTAACAGGAATACTCGCACAACATGCATGCATGAATGTATTAACTGCGTCCATTGGGTATATTATTGTTTACTTTAATAGGATTGGTGATTATGATTAGCAACACATGCATGCACCCGACCCCATGCGTGCACTATTCCCAATGCATCGTATTGGAACGTATTTACATGTATGTAGACACTCACTAAATTCCAACTGATTCTACGGTGCATCGGCAATAATGGAATCGGGTGTTTTGCTAATCGTATTCATGACAATTCACATAGGACCTACAAACGTAGGTCCCGATAGAGCCGTCGGATATATAGTATAAAACTGTCGAGGCTTAAGGTAAAAGAACGGGTTGGCCAAATAAGAACTGGGGGGGGGGGGGGGGGGGGGGGGGGGGGGGGGGGGGGGGGGGGGGGGGAGGAAGAACTGTCGCGGCGACACAATTTCCGGGCGACAAATTTTCCTGTGACACCAGTTCGTTTCTACGGGACAGCAGATCCATTTCAAAATTTTTTGGGCGGATTGCCTAATTTCCACATGTTTAATGAGAGCAGACAGCGGTGCTGTACCTAGTTCTGGGGTGGGGGGTGGGGGGGGGGGGGGGGGCAGGCAAGTAACCCTCTAATATGAGCTTTGGGTTTGGGTCCCCATCCCCCCTGCAGTAGAAATCACAGACCATATATCTGGAAGAGAAGGACACCAGTTACACCACTACCACAGCAACCGTAGTAATGATTAAAAATATATAATTGGGACTGGCATGGCAAACAGCGACTGCAACCCATTCAGCTAGATTATTACACCTCAACGGCGCGCATGCGCGCGTGGTCGCTCCAAAGTTAACTCGTTAACCGAAACCAGGACATGCAATGAACCATACACAGAGCTAATAAGTAGACACACACAGGTCACTACAGAACGGTGCAAATCTAATACAACTATGAATACATGTCGTGTGCATTGGCTAAATGCGATCGATGTGATTAATTTTAGTAGAACTTGAGAATGTTGAACCCCACTGCTGTTGTACTTGTACTTGCAGTCACGATTGGGGTTGTTGGAACGAGATTTACATGTAGGACCTACAAACGTAGGTCCCGATAGAGCCATCGAATATATAGTATAAAACTGCCGAGGCTTAAGGTAAAAGAACGGGTTGGCCAAATAAGAACTGGGGGGGGGGGGGGGGCGGGTCCGAATAACCTCAGCCTATAACCACATTTGATAACACCCCAGCTTTTGCGAACTACGCCCCTAAGACTAAAGTATAGTTCACGTACGTACAGCCGTATCGCGTAATATACGCGTATCTATTAATAATTTTCCAATCTGTCATAATTTAACCACGTACAGGTAAACAAGATTTGTTTTGCTGAATTTCAGCGATTCCCAGTGCATAGAAAACAGATATGTCTATCTGAAACGCTCGTTAATGTCAACTTTTGTTTACTTTGTCGCAAAATTTTTTGCCTTGAAAGGTTGGGTCCTTTTTTTGCAATAAACCATTCACCTTTGTATTCCAAAAATACTAGGGCACATTCATTCACCAATTGTGTATGCTTATATAAAGTATTGAATTATTGTTCAATTAAGTTACCCATTTTTTAGCCAATGAGCTCCATTTTTCGCATATGTGTGAGTTGAGAATTCTATGTCAGTATAAGTGAGCCGTTACTGTACTGCACGGTATAACTCGTATATGTTACCCATTCCAGTATGGTCATGCATACTCCATTATACCTTGCTGCAGATCAGAGGGAGGTCGTACTACCTGTGTGATACGTCTTCTTTCAACACTTGGTCTTGATGTGGATTGCACATTTCATGTATAATTTATTGTTCACTTTTACTGACATACATGTAATTAAAGATGTGAGCACTAAATGTTCTGTAGGTCAGGTTGATTGGATGGTCTTCGGGGGACAATAATATACTATTGCATCTTGACAAACGCTTCAACACATGTAATTGTGCTTATTAACAGTTTACCAGCTACATTATTGATCAAATATACATGTGCATGTATATAATTACTACTATTAGCATCCTGCATTGTTTTGCATGGTAGTACAGATGCACAATAACTGTCGTCGTACCTTCTAAAAATGATTTTTATTACATACAGTTATGTGTGGCAGTTACTTCGTATCTCTCGTTTGGTTGCAATCGCATGTTTATTACAATCGGTATAGCGAATCGAAGTTCAACCGCATGTATATAGATGTATACATTGCGAGGACAAGGATCATATCACAAATAATGCACCATTGGAATGCACTTTTTTTTTTTTTTTTTTTTGCTCTTTCTAACACCATGCAAATTGTTGCAAACAAAAATCAATTAAATGTGGAAGTACCTACCTCTGGTAAAGCGGTCTGTCCGCAATCCATGCAGTTATACATGTATGAATGGCAGTGCCAGTGGGCGACGGTGTGACCGTCGAAGATTTAATACGTATACAGAGATGATATACAGATATTATATCTGCACGATGCATGTACATGTACTTGCCGTTATAAGCGTGCCTATTGGAGGCTGGGACGGCAGAACTGCTGCCGCAAGTGTAACAGGAGGCTCCAATAATCTTGGCTGTCGCTGCTAATGCGCTTGCATGCGCATGAAATGCATGTATAGATCTCGAACTTTCTAGGAATTGACTATTTAAGCGTATGCGTGTTGTACTACTGGGTCTTTTGTCTTTTTCTGTGATTATACCTATTGTTGTGCTAACCAAGGTCGTTACACAAGGATGCTTTGAGCCTTTGTAACCATTGGATACGAAAGTCATCAAGTTTGCTCCAGTTGCCGTGGTAGTCGATGGTACAGTTGGCGTGCTTGATTTCGAAGAAGGCTTGAGGGTACAACACTCATTTAACTTGTTCGGGACGTTCCTATCGTCATAAGTTCCTGGGGACATGTTCCGCAAATGAGGGACCACTGCTTGCGGATTACATTGTCAGGGGGGACAATATATGCTAGCTATCGGATTTTGTCCGCCTGGCCTGTCATGGCTGATTTGGTCCTATCCTGAAATAGTCCTAGGACCATTTCAGGCAGCTCGTTTTTGTCCTACGGACTAAAACAGACTCTGCCTGAAACGGTCCTAGGACCATTTCAGGATGCGTGATTAGGTCCTACGCCGCTCATTTAGGTCCTATACGTCGATATCGTTATGCTGACAAATATATTCTATACTGCTATAGGAGTTTAAAAGCACGATTGACGATGAAATAATTAATGCGGATACATGTACATAAATAAACACACACAAATTCATCATGTTCTTACAAACATTACAAAGCGGTGCATACACGACAAAACCATTTCCCTGTCTTGGAGAACACAGATGCTGGAATTGCTTCATCCTCGCTACACCATGGCCACTGAGTACATATAAGGTCATTGCATGCATGAGCCTTCTTTTCTTTAGGCTCCATGGCTCCAGATATGAGAGATAGCTCGAACAAGCCTGATCATATAATAACATACTCAGTTGAACTTGCTGAAATGAAATATATAGATGCTGCAAATGCAATACTATATAGCATGCAGTGTTATAGAACCCCGTTGTCCTTGAACCGAATTACTGAAAGACGAGTGTGATTTTGTTGTTTGGAGTTAAAATCAAAGCAGCTATTTGCTGCTTGACCTCTTGGCTTAGCTTAGTATGCCCCATATGATAACATACACAGCTATACATGTCCATGTACCTCTCCCTCCTAGTCTGGGTACCGAACTGTTCGGTTGGTTCCCAGACTTGAACACAACATTGGCTATATCGTTACTCATTCATGCATGCAGTGATTCCCGGATACATTCAAATTTAGTACAAACCTTCCTCAAATTGCATGTTTGGTGCTAATAATATGTTCTGAAGTCCACCAATGGTGCTATTTCTGGCCTACAAAACTTCTATGCAGCATTACATATCTTTGGTGCATGTACATGTACATGTAGCCATTTTTACTTTTTATTAAATGTTCGGCAGGGTGGCTTTGCAAATTACACTGCTCAATACACATGCATGCATAAAAGACCAATTTAAGCAATGCGGGGGCATCGATCGCTATATTCCGAGAGATCTATGTCATGCACCTACGCCGATCATTCCGGCTCGCTCTAGGCACAAAATAAACGAATTTAGTTTTTATCTTCATGTACCTATAGCTCGTTCACCCCTTTCGTCTTCTTTTTCATGCCGTACACTTTGCCATTCTATATAAAACAATCTTATCCGCTTTCCTTCTTATGGACCTCTTGTTGTTCAACGTACTTTGATATCCTTCGGGGTACCTTTTCCATTATGAACTTTGTAGATGTACGCTTGCTCAACTGATTAGATCATCTTCTGACTCCGATTTGCTAGACTTAATGTACCACGATGCTATACCAGAGTAGCAAAAGAACATGCACCCCTAGCTCAGTACTGCTACAACGCAATTGCTGCGTACACTAACAATAAGGTCCGCATGCAGGCTGTTCTCAGGGCTCTCTCTATTCAGGATAAAGTTAACACTTGTTAGTTGTAGATCTTCACACTTGGATAGGACCAAAAAAGGTCATGTGGGACCAAATCACGCGCTATATTTCGGTCCGGTGTGGGAGGGCGGATTGTCCCCCCGTGCAGAATGTCCCCCCGGACATTCACGGTGGTCTGCTCACATTGAACGCGTGGAAACTAAGCCCTACGCCCCGAAAAATTGAAATGGTTACGTACACCCATAGCAACGAACCTGACAACCGATGCCCGTTAGAACCAGCTGTGCACGAGGTACATAAAACGTAATCAACACCTAAAATCCGTACTAGCAGTGATAAACACCTTTGAACTATATTGTAAGCAAAAATCACGTGGCCTAGTGTTGCCAACTGTCGGCTCTGGTACTTCAAACCTATCAACTTACGCACGGCGATCACCGACTACATGTGTTCAAAAAACTACAACGACGCTCGGTGACTGAGATGGAACATACCAAAGCTATCACGGTAAAGTTAGTTGTTTGTACTGTCGTATGTTGGTACAGGTTCGTGGCAACGCATTTTCTGAAGTAGATTTCTAGCCTTTGAAAATCCACCATTTTGGTGTCTTTTGGGGGGTGGGGGAATTAATATTTGCGCAGTTGAAGTTGGGTTTTAACAGAGCGTTTAAAATATAGCCTTACTTTTCTTTTGGTTTAAATTTGACTCCATGCTCATTGTAAATAGATTGAGCTTGAACTGAATTAGTATTTATTCTTTACTCTCTTGGCTGGAGGGGGGATGGCAGCTACCAATTAATTGTGGCTCAATACTTAGTAAGTGTTCTTGCACAATGCGCATCAGGTTCTGCATGTGGTTGTGGATTGGAGCAAATGTCAAGACAAGAATTTTGCATGAATTGACTTGGCCCCCTGAAATGGGGGCTGTTTCTCCTTTGGGGTTATCGCCAACAATTTGGCTGGATATGTGGTGCATCCTTTCCTCACCAGCCAGACAGATTCCTGATGATTTGAGCCACCTGAAACATCAGTGAGTTAGAATTGAGCCTTTGCTGTATGTTGTGACATACCGCCTTAGAAGCCTCAGTGTATTCCATGCAAGGTATGGCAAGCCTAGCCTTAATCACCGGCAATACATGTACCTGAACTTCAGTCCATGATGAGTAGGCAGCTGTAGTTTAGCTCTGGTGACATGCACGAATGTCATTGGCAGAAGTGAGTGCATATATTATGTAACCTCTGTACAAGTCATTGACTTTCACTTAACTGCTTCCCCTGTAGCAAGTTGTATGATGGCTTTATATATCAGGACTGGTAGAGATTACCCTCTTCAGCAATCCCGCTGCTTGCTTCTCCTCCTCAGGTGTAAGTGTTGGTACACACTCATGCTCTCTGTCCTTAATATCCCTGCTGCAGTCTGTATACAGTGCTCCAAAACATCTGACAGCAGCGTTATCACATTTGATGATAGTCTGACTAGGGGACCATCCTGGTGACCATCCTCTGAGCAGCAGGGGATCATCCTCTGGGCAGCAGGGGATCATCCTCTGAGCAGCAGGGGATCATCCTCTGGGCAGCATGGGACGATCCTCTGATCAGCAGGGGACCATCCTCTGATCAGCAGGGGGCCGTCCTCTGAGCAGCATGGGACTGTCCTCTGAGCAGCAGGGGATCATCCTCTGAGCAGCAGGGGATCATCCTCTGAGCAGCAGGGGATCATCCTCTGGGCAGCATGGAACCATCCTCTGAGCAGCAGGGGACCGTCCTCTGAGCAGCAGGGGCCATCCTCTGAGCAGCATGGGACCATCCTCTGATCAGCAGGGGACCGTCCTCTGAGCAGCATGGGACCATCCTCTGAGCAGCAGGGGATCATCCTCAGGGCAGCATGGGACCATCCTCTGGGCAGCATGGGACCATCTCTGAGCAACATGGGACCATCTCTGAGCAGCAGAGGGCTATCCGTCCTCTGAGCAGCATGGATGGTTCATAGCATCATATGCTGCTATCCACTCCCGGAGGCATTTGGAGCACACCAGTGCACCACACAGCAGTTCCAGTGGCTGTGAGAGGGTCTTGGAGCACAGTGCACACTTCAGCTCCTTTAGCATTGACAGGTTGTTAGCTTCTTGCCAAAGGTGGGCTAAGCTCACTATGGAGAACTAAAGGAGGGGCAATCTTCTCAAGATGACCTCTACCAAGTGTTTACCTCTCATGATTCATATGTTTATTTGTTTTGCCACTCAAATAGCATCACTAAACATTTGTGATGCACTCACTTTGTGATGGCACAGATGGTTCTCTACATACCCAGGGTGACATCATCCCCAGATGTGTCAATGTCAAAAGCTATTTTCAGCTCAGCTGAGAATGCTATGCACTCAGAGCTGGTTCTTTTCTTTGCCCTGTACTTTGTTAGCCTCTGCCCACACACTCTGCAATGTATGGAAATTGTAATCCATACCTATAATGTATAGGGCAAAACCACAACGTACGTCGATTATTCATGCAATACGCTCAGCTTGTTCGTGGTGACAGAAAATGCGTTGCCATTCAGGTTAGTAAATTCTGGTAGCCACATGCCTCCTGAGCATCGCTGTAGTACTGTTACCTTCCAGTTCTGTCACCAAAGGCTACGTCGTCGCATTTAGTAACGCCCTCCTTCTAAATACGTATCGCGTGACCTTGCTAAACGGTATGCGCATGCTATCTATGTGCAATTTCAATTGTGCGCATTGACTGGACATGACAGGAAAAGGAATGCAGTGTTTGAGTTCGTTTTCACTTTTTGATTTGCTAATTCTGGTGTGTCATGGTTTGCTTTTAAACATCAGATGCCTATAATGAGCCATCAGTTAAGAAGTATATGGTAATACCGTAAATGATCTAATTGTTGACTTAGTTTCCAGCCGCATATAACCGTGCATTCTGCACTAGTGCACAATGTCCCCCCGGACATTCTGCACTAGGGCAAACTGTCCCCCACTAGGGTAAAATGTCCCCCCCGGACACTCCACACTAGGGCGCAATGTCCTACCTATAGGATAACAAAGGCAGTTATAAACGTCCAACAGGTTGGTTTTTAACCGGCAAAGACCCGTCCTTATATAGCGTAAAAACCATCCTGCCCGGTGTCACAGCATATTTTATCCCCCCGAATATTTTATCCGGGGGGATAATATGTCCTAGTATTTATTATCCGGTCGGATAGTATATTTTAACCTACCCTAGGATACTTTATCCGCCATAACACGTGGTGATTTTTGGCGTAAAATGTGTAGTACGCATATCAACGAGAAGCGGCACTGCGTGTTGGTGGATTATCTCGCATCTTGTGAAGAGAGTAACCTTGGGTAATCACGTGTGTATCCACTTGGAGTTACAGAAAATGAGAAACGCCAGCAAGCTGCTCTGTTTGTTCTAAAAGAACGAGTGCTGTACTACCGAACAACTGATACGATGGCTCAGATATGTCTCAAAAGGGTGATTGCTAACGAAAAGGAAAGAACAAAGATTATTCGTGCCTGCCATGATGGCGTTGATGGCTGCCACTACGGCAGGGACAAAACGCGAGCGAAGGTACGTTACTGAGTTAGTGAATGTCGCGTAGTAATGTAGGGAGTTATACATGTATCTGGATATCTAGCTCTTCTTTTATTTCTGTAAGCTGCTGTAGCCAAAAATTTGTCTTATACAAACATCGCCCCAAATTTTACGTGTACATTGTTAAGATAATCATGCAGTGTATTGACAATGTTTGTGTTTGTGTGTACATGTACAGTATACATCAATTAATTAGCTCATGTACTTCTGTGTTTCTTAATTTGTTACAGATCGGACAAACGTACTGGTGGAAAGGACTGAACAAAGAAGATGAAGAGTTTGAAGTAAGTTTCTATAAGAAATGTACAGGCATGTTTGTTGCTATAGATAAATAATTCAACACATTTCATGTTATCAACAGTGGGAATCACTTGGATTGCACCATAATGAATTTGCACTCAGCAAAGATACAACAGTTTCAGTTTGGATTGATTTCAGAAAATTTTATGGAGAAGATTCACTGAGAGAGGTGTGCAACGGAGATTTTGTAGTTGCTAATGAATACCTCCACTCTGAGTTTGACAAGTTCAGACAGAAGTTATTCTCCATCCTTAATGGACGTACAGCGATTAAGGCCACTGCCCTTATGAACATTTGGATGAAAGCCTGCATTCTATCACCGAAGTTCGTACATGTCCTTGGTGGAATCTATTACCTGATATCCCTATCTGAAATAGATGATTTCTTTCAGTGGTTATATGATACCAGAGACCGATGTTTTGATGGTGGTGTTACAATGGAAAAGTTGCTGTCATCGCAAGCCCACGGAAATTCAATAGAGATAGTCGATGCTTATCATACAGATTCCATACTATTTCAACCTACTTGCAGTGCATGGCATCAAGAGAAGTGTCGAATACTTGGATTCAGTTATTGTTCATTCGCAGTAACTACTTGCAGTGCATGGCAACAAGAGAAGTGTCGAATACTTGGATTATCGTTCATTCGCAGTAACTGCATCCAAGATTGGAATAGAACAGGCTATTATATCATGTAGGATAGACAAATTCTATAGTAAATAGTGGTAGGGTAAAGCATCCTAAGATAATTTTAACTAGCACAGTTTATCCTATGGTAGGATAATATATACTAGGGTAGGATAAAACGTACTAGGGCATTTTATCCGGCCGGATAAAATATCCTAGCATGAATTATCCGGGCGGATAAAATATACCGGGATAAACTGTACCGTGACACCGGATTGTGCGTCCAGGATGGGAATACATGTGGTTCTACCCTAGTTCTGTCGAATGTTGAAGCAATAATTCAATTCATACGTCAACATTCGACAAAAACCCTCCAAATAAGGTTTTTACAATATTCCCACCCTGGACGCAGGATGCATGCATGGTTTTTACGCTATTTAGGATGGGTTTTAGTCTGGGTACCCGACTGATCGGTTGTACTATAACGCAACAGATGAACTGACGATGGGAATAGCCTTTCCTGAGATATGTCAGGCGGTGCACGCAGTGTGAAGCTGTGTTTATGTGACATTACCTTTCAGGCTATGATCCTATTGATCTCAATATATTTCAATCTCTCATACTGATGAGATTTCAGCCATGAAGTATATCAATCACCACTCCTTAAGGAATTTTAATAATGAATGTGACCGTGTATATATGTGTGTGAATAATGAGTAATGAGTGCTTCAGTTTGACGACACGGAAAGGATAAGAGCTGTGTATTCGTTAAGGAATTTAATACTAAAATTATAAATGTTAATTCGTTTATGTGTGTCAGTATTGGTTACAATGAGCATTTCAAGCGGCGGAACGACATGCAGCTTTGGTGACGGTTAGGAGCTACTGAGTAATGGCGTCAACGCAATCCCATGTACTGCCGTAAACATTTCCTAGCCTTGTCATAGATGAAATAAAATGTTACGACTAAATAATATTATGAGGGGGGACATTTTACCCTGGAGGTGCCCTAATGTAGATTGACATTGTACACTAGTGCAGAATATCCGGGGGAACATTGTACACTAGTGCAAAACGTCCTGGGGGACAAATTTTAGGGGGGACATTGTGCACTACGACACCGGCCGGACCACTTCCGGTTGCTCATTTTGTTCCGGCCGGACCAAAATTAGACGCGGACCGTGACAGGCCGGGAGGGGGGTACATTTATGGGGGCGGGCCGGGGTGGGGGGGGGGGAGGGGGTGGGGTGGGGGGGGGGGGGGTGAAATTATTATGAATTTATAATCTCCGGTACAGACCTCTAGCTAGATCACCGCACATGCATGTAGATTACTAACACCGGGTTCTGGTCGCCTGACCACTGATTAATATTCTTTCGGCAATCAGTGTTAACCGTCATCGGCTCTGCCCGATAATTAATTAATGCTTAAATAGTACCTATCCCGTACGCAGTAATCCGACGATATCGAGCGAGTGGCACAAATTGGGTCGCTTCAATGTTTACCTTTAATTGGGAGACATCATTACTTGCAGGGGGAGGGGAACAACCTACATTAATTGCCACTAATCTAAACGCTTGTACCTTGCAATTTTTCATTCAGAATAAACTACTTGTTCATTTCTAAATTCTATATGCATATGCATCATGGCCCTCGTGTATCAAAACGTGTGACCACCACTCAATCAGGTTGCACAGTTCTGATTCATTTTCCAAGGAATGAGTGTGCAGGGTATGTCACCAACTGGCCTTCTTGTGTAAGTATCATCAACTTGCAACTCGTAGTTTGGTGGCAGTATTACCTGAAAAGACTGATAAAGTCGAGCCAGCGTTATCTTCATCTCCATCTAAAAACATGAATAAGTCATTCATATATGGTTTTTCATCATGTCGTGCACTAACCATAGCAAAGTGTCTTGCAATACATGATCTGTGACCAACACCAAACGGAAAGTAAACAAACTGACTCGGTCTGCAAAAAAAGGTCAGTTACTTATGAGGGCCAAATAGATCTGACGTATACCGCTGATTTTCAGGATTAAATCGTGAAGGATTGAAGGTGTCTGGAGAGTCATAGTATTCGGGCATCCTGCTCATTACAGCTCCATAAGTCTGATGTTATACATGCAAATGAAACAGTTTGCTGTGTGCTAACACAAACCATTCTTATAACAAACAAACAATGAACGGATGGTTCAACGTTTTTACTTTATTTATATTTGTGCCGTATCATGAAGTCATTTTAAAAAATGCGACCCGCGTATAACTCGCGTACCGAAAAACAGACAGTGTAGCTCTTTGTTGCTATCGAACCAGAAGGGAAAGACGCTCATTTTCATGTTTTGTTCAAGTCGCCAGACCGTTTGCTTTTAGAGACAAAAGCGCTCGTACTGTTCTAGTCCCCAAACGTCTTCTTTCCTGGGTGAGTATAAGTCGAGTGGTTTTAAAGGGTGCAAATTATATCAATGGCTTTAGAATTTCCAGGAAGAACATCTTCGGGTATCAGATGTATATGCATGTAACCGATTACGTAATCGTTATGTAATAGGAGAAAGCGTTCCCATGGCAATGTTTCACGTATGATTAGAATTTGTATCGTACATTTATTAAAGCTCTACAAGCCGCGAGCTTTGTGGACCACTTTTCGCTAGCGATTGTCAAAATGCCTTCATGCATGGGAACGAATGAAGTGAAGTAAATCCGAGTTTGGTACAATCATCTCTGGTGCAATGTGGATCCTGAACAAAAGCGAGTGTCTGCTTGTGACACTAGCATGCTGAAAATGTAACATAAATGTTCCTAGGCAATAAACATGGCATTACATCGGCCAGATTTTATCATACAAACGTGTATGTACGGGTTGTGCAGTATACTAGACTAGTAATCAAAAATTTAATGAAACAAGTCGAGATATTTTTTTAAACAGAAAGTTGGTGGTACATAGGATTTCAAGGCAATGGTGGTGTAAAAAGGAAGGGAACATGGGATTGGAGATGCAGCAATTATTCCTATATTTAGCAACATGAATGTAATGCCGTTGTACAAAATGCTAAATAATTATTGTATCTCCAATCCCTTCTTCCCTTCCTTTTTACACCACCATTGCCTTGAAATCCTATATACCACTAACATTCTCGATGACAATGTTTCATTATATCTTGTTTAATTAGCTGCTGCATCTAGCATTAGAGAATTCCGTTCACCACCGTTCTATTTCTCTTTTTTTTGGTTAAGGTTTGCACGGAATGCCTCTGAGAATAATAAAGTTATTGCTTTGATTGCACACACTTTTTTGTTTACATGAATTACATGTGGGTACTGCACTTCAGCAGTAAAAGCATATACATGTATATGTGGCTTACTGTCATGATTGTTCCAGCTGGGATGTAGTATTCACTTAAAGTAACCCCTCCCACTGGTGACTCCTTGCTCATGGTCATAAAGCCAATGACATCATACATCCTCAGGACTTCTTTGATTATCTGATGGATGAAAGTAAAAAAAGATGCCCAATGCATCATTGTATATAAAAGTTTACTTGTTCTGTATACACCAATCTGTCTAGGTCATTAGAAGTAACAGCAGTTCTTTCCCCTAAAACCTCATGAATCTCAGTCATTAGTGTATCCAGTACTGTGGGGTTTTGGTGGATTGCAATCACAGCAAAACACATTACACTAGCTGTTGTTTCTTGCCCTAGGAGGAAGTATATACATGTAGCATGCAAATTGTGAATTAAGTACTAGTACATGTGGGCCACTGTACCTGCAACATAGAAAGTTACAAAATTGTCTACTAGGTCCTCCAAGTCGACAGTATCATTCACAGCTGCGGGGGGAGTATGTTATTTATTAATTATTTTTATACAAATGGAAATATTGCACACAAGCTTGTTTGAGAATGAGTGTGAGAATATCATTCGGAACTTTTTGTCCACTTTCTAAAGCCTTCATCCTCTGCTGAATGCAGTCTCTTCCAATCATTCTGAAAGCTCGAACGACTTTACGATACATCTCTGCTTTGTAAGGATGAAGGTACTATGAAACAGTGTAGATAAATAAATACCAAGAGCTGTTATTTGTATCCTCAGCTCCAACCTGAAATAGTATTCCATTAATACCATGTGCTACACCTTGCATCAGGTGTGTTGGTAGTGATGATAAAGGATACTTATGCTCATCTGTAAGCTGCAATGACTTGGCACCCCAGTGCTGGGTAAAGTCATCTGAAAAAGCCACCTGTATGATGATTGGTGTGCAATTATTTAAATGGGGTCTGCATCAGTTTAGTCTCCTTGAGCTCAGTATCCAAACTTGAAGTATTAATAGATGCATATATAAGACAAACACCATAAAAGATAAATAAATAAAGAAATAAAATGACACACAATGACATAATGGTTGTACACATGTATATTGAGAATGATGCTTTGAGACAAGTATTATTGTATGTTCTATCCAAACCTGAAAGGTATGTGGGTGACATGGAATTTGAGTGCTGTTGTTATATGTATATGCTGTTTATGTGCATGTATGTTGTTAAATCTTTTGTTCATTTCATCTTATAGGATTTGGTGGTAATAACCAGCCCCTACTGCAGGTGCTGCATCCCATTAAATGTAGTAACGAGCAATTTTAATTTTTTTCTTCAATTTCCCTGCATATTATACTGAAATATATTAAATAACACCAGTTCTGCTAATAACTTTTTAGAAAGATATGGAATCTAACATTAGCATCAACATCAAATGTTGCTAAAGATTTGATTATGCTGACTGAACAGGATGTGTTAAAAATTGTGCACAACATAATACTGGTCTGCAGAATTGCAGACACTTAGAAAATTGTATCACTATTTTTACCCAACCCCCTAGCTTCCATTAATGTACTGTTTCATGGCAAATTAATACCTCCACTAAAAAGCATATAGAGGCATGACATCTATGAGGTTTTGCACCACTGGATAGAATGACACTGATACATTGATCAAGACAGTGCAGTGGAGTTTGTGCATAAATCCTGTGTCAATGTCCATGCCAGTCACATGCATTTTGAAACAACCATTGATATTTTTGTTGCAATCACGATCAATTTCACCTTGCTTATGGTCGTCATGGCAAGTTTTTGAAGCAGTTGTTTCATTGGAACAGCTGACTTTCCATCTGCATGTGTGCTAATGTCATTAAGAAATTCATTAACACACTCATCGAACTGAGGAACAAGGCCCTTGAGGTAGCTGGTTGGGAAAAATTATTGACATTAATTGGATTGGAAGCTGACACCTGGCTTACCTTGTACTAAATGCTGGATCAAATAACTTTCTGATAGGATGCCATGTGTCATGGTCCGCAATTGTAAAAATGCCTTTTGGTACATTCCTGAAATTTTGAAAAGGCCAGCAATTAGATTCAACAAATATATTTATTGAGTTCATGTTATACAGGGTTAGAGGTCATTATGTATGCAGTAACTGGCAAAAGGTGTTAATATTGGCCATGATAGACCCCAAATCTTCTAGCACTTGCCACTATTATGATACATATACCTTTCACCAAACATGCTGTTCGCTGGTCCAGTTATCATCTTTGACTTTGAATGTGACTTAGTCTTGTGAACGGTCTGTTCACAAGGAAAATGATTGTTTTTTTTGCAGCAAAAAAAGTACCAGTACTGTACCTCAATGTCGGCTGGATTGAGAACAACAACAATAGGTGTCCAAAGAAGAAATATTACAAATACATTTCCCACTTCAGATACCCTGGAATCAAAGCATGACATTGTATTATTTGAAAGCACCTTTAAATACAAGCACAACCCATGGAGAACTTTATTTTGTTAGTGCACCTCATCTGCATCACATTTATGACTTAACTTTTAATACTTATGGTCATGTACCATTGGGTCTAGAGGGCCACCCCCCACCCCCACCCCACAAACCATTGAAATGGGCAATTGTAGTAAATCTCACATATATATTATTATAATCATAACAATTATATATATGTACCTCAATTTCTAGCTTCATAAGCCTGATTTCATTATCTATTAATGATGTGAATGTAATCTTCACTTTCACTCTAGGACATGAACACTACAAACAGTTTTATTCCATCATTGTGTTTCTGTAGTGCGAGCTGTAGTGCATATTTAAGTAAATCAGATAAGGGATGATTTTTTTTTTTAAATTCATTTTTAGCAAAGATAATAGCATATTCGTGATGCTCTCAATGAGCTCTACAAAGTTGGAGGATGGTGTCTTCCACTTTGTTTTTTGCCCACCCCCCCCCCCACCCCCCCCCCCCCCCCACACACACACTCCTGGTTAATTCGTTTTTCTGATTTTTTTATATGCCATTTAGCTCGCACTAAAGAAACACAATGATGGAATCATATTGTTTGTAGTGTTCACGGGTGTCCAATTCGTGCAAAGATAGGGCTTAACTGCCTATTCTACGTTATTTCATCGTGGAAAGCATATCATCACGTGACTGATACACGAATCGTGGGCGTTGCCTTCAACTACTGCTGAGCGATGACATCAACACTGAATTAAAGCGTCGTTAAGCAATGTAAAGATAAAAGCTATACTAACGCTAGTAAGCCACGAATACACATGTTACTATGCTGTTAAGAGCTCACGTTACAGACACGCGCACGCGTTCTTCAAAATCTTAACAGACTGTTTTATAGATGGGGCACAAGGATGGAAGTGGTATTATATACATTAGGTCTAGTTCTGACGTATACGTAGCGGTACTGAAATTCATCCACAGCTGCGAAACGTTGGGTCTGGGCACGAGACTACACTACGTGATGGCACGAGAGACTAGATGGGTGGCAGTGGCGGATCCAGGCGGGGGGGGGGGGGGGGGGTTGGGGGGGGTTGCAACCCCCCCTTTCAGACCCATGATGAATAATATTAACTTGTAATTCCGAACAAAAGAGAAGGATTCCTAAAGCCAAAAGGCGCTTCTACACTAGCAAGGCAACAAGGCAATTTAAATCGAATCGATCCGCGTCCAGTGTTGCAGCGCGATTATATGTTTATATCGCGAAAGGCGATATATCGACCGCGTCGCATTAACGCGTTGTACTAAATAATAATAACTAACTGTATACGTACGTATACAGTTAGTTATTGGTCCTAATTCATTCTTATACTTACGTAACCGCGTGCATGGTGCTTGTCTAAGCAAAGGACGCCTGAAGTTTTGTTTTTACAACTGTACATGTGTTTTCTATAGACATATCAAATAATAATCTGTACTGATGCTAAACCAATTAAAATAACACATGTAGGTTCAGCATGCCTCGTAAGTCGTAATTGCAACAATGAAACATGCGTATAAACACACACGCGATTTTGTCTTGTCTTGAAAACAAGCTTCCTATGACAGTTTCGGTCAGTGCAGAGGGTTTTAATTTATCTTTTAAAATCTACTCAGTCCACGTGATTATTATTATTATCTTAAAACGATAGCGCTCTTGTTCTGTGATAGCGGAATTGATTTTCTTTCGCGCGAAAGTACTCGTTTCTATGCAATATTAAAATGCAACCCAGTAAGTTAAAGTCTTCCCCAATACGGTAATATCACACTGCATGCCGGCAGTCTGAAGAACAGGACGGATATTTATAAAACTGACTCATACAGCTCTAAGCATGCGGTTTTCTTACTTTAAAAGGAATATATAAGTACATGGACTTCTAATACTTTAATTTTTTTTTAAAAGAAGTGGCAAGCAATTGGAAGAGGTCTTACGCACTAGCATGTGGCTACATCAGAGCAAAGCTTTTTTTTGCCATCATCAGAGCAGCCAGGCGAGCCAGCCTATATGCTTAATGGATTCTATAAAATAAATATCCGATCTGTTCTTTAGACTGCATGCTAGGAGTAGCCTTGGCTTTGAAGATGGGGCCCCTCTTTACTAATGCAATCATGCATTGAAACTATCTGAAACATTTATTCATTAATTTGGATACACATTTAAATTTATTAATTTCAACTTTTTGTAAAAGTGTATGTACATTGTCTATTCATTATATATATAGATCAATCTATGCTGGCATGATTAAAGATCCTACGCATACGAGGCATATATATAGATGGTCACAGAGAGCGCTTGCTAGATATCGCCGAAGTAGCTACGTAATCAACGCCCGGAGAAGGATCAAAACGTATTATTATATGCAAGATCTATTATGAGGGAAGAACCGCTATTGCACAGCTTTGATTTTCATGTATGCATGCAGTATAAATAAAAAGTGCCTGTGGATGAAATCTGCAACTGACTGCAAGCCCATCCCAGAAAGCTATTTCAATCATCCTTATTGGATAATTGCAGTACATAGATCCAGCAATTCTTACAATCGTAAATTTCCGTTTTTGCACGCAGTTTTGTGTAGTGTTTTGAGCTTGATATAATAAAAATGCGTTGGCGGCTGGGGCTCCGCCCCAGACCCCGCTGGGGGACCTTACAGCGCTCCCCCAGACCCCCTAGCTGGGAGGGGCCACCCCCTCACGCACCCTCCCCCACTTTCAATATCATTCATTTACAACCCCCCCTTTCCAGAAATCCTGGATCGGCCCCTGGGTGGGTAGCCACTGGGTACTTCGGTATCGCGACATTCTACGGTACAAGTGAAACAGCAACTCAAGCTGCAAGGGATGAAGTGACAACATCTACAACAGCAACCTGCAACGAAGTATCCGTCTCATTGTAGGTGTGGTCAATTATCGATTACGTAATGAATTGAATGGTCGCATGTTCGTAGGCGGAGGGGAGGTTGACCTGTCCTGACCAAGTGCTATGGCATAGCTGTTTATTAAATGACTTATAAGAATACATTAAACATGGGTATCACGTCTAACATTTAGATTCTGTAGACCCTTTCTATACCTCACTATGATTTTTGACTACACATCTTGCCAGAACATGTCGTATCTGCCTCATCATTTTGTCACCTTTACTGAAGTCTTGTCTCAAAACTGTTGATATTTCTCCTTAATTATTGTAAACTGTGCCCATTTAAATAGGCCCGCCCGATCCAAGAAGGACTATAGTTTTACGTGACAGTAGAATTAAATGCAACTTTAGGTCCATTAAACAGCCTAACGGCAATAACATTTTTACTAACAAATCAATACTGGTTTCTATGGATCATCACGTACGGTAATAACCTTACCATTTGAGAATGAGTCCATCTGGAGTGTTGTTCCCAGTTCCTTTTGCTTTTTCTCTCTCCAACTCTTTGAGGTGTCCGAACAGAAAGCTATAGTAAGAAACACAGCAATCACTTCAGAATCGGAGTGCTCTCGTGGAAGTAATTTTACAACCTCGTCGTTTTTGGTGACGGAATGTGCGAGTACGGTCGTCGTAAGTAGATGGTTAGCAAGAGAACACTAGCTACAGCTATTGACAGCAGCGCTGTCATTACGATCCCCACCGTCCATAGTAGTGCCGCTAGAGTCATCATGGCGGCAATCCTTTAGAAAGGTCCGCAGTGAATCTGTATAAACTGCTGCTGAGCACGGACCGAAAGGTTTTTCGGTCCGTGCTCAGCAGCAGTTTATATAGCTAAACTCAGGGGCGGATTTGGGGGGGGGGGGGGGGGGGGGGGGGGGGGGGACCCCCCCTTTTCTATATGAAGAATGACGTAATGCATACTGCAATCTATGCAGCTTTCTGCATGTTACCGTCCTTGAATTTGCAAGCTTGCACGTCGTTCTACCCAAGCGGTCTAACTAAATCCTCCTATTAACGAAATTTAATTTTACATGTGTGGTTAATTAGTATTTAATCGCGCGATCGATCGAATGAGGTAAGCGATCAAAATACGTGAATGGGATGGATCTCAGATTCTTTTCCCCAGAAAACAGGTAGCTATAGAGCTAAACAAACAAAAAAATACTAATATAATATAGTAGAACATACATGAGTCGTTTATAGACCGACATGTAGCTGGTGCATGGCCACGTACACGCTTCGGTCATAAATTCACAAAAGCTTTGCGTCACGAATTTAATTGCTGAGCAGTAGGAACCATAGCATTGTGAATAATGAAGAGTTTTCTCGTTGCTATCCATGCAGGCTCTAGTAATAAATCCGGATATCGCGTGATGTATGTATTGGATATCACTGTGAATTTCATGCCAAATAAACGCAAAAGCCAAAAATTGGCTAGGGCTTCGCCACAGACCCCACTGGGGGAGCTATCAGCGCTCCCCCAGACCCCCTTGCTGTCACGGGAGGGGGCAAAATCCTGGATCCACCCATGAAACTGTTGTATTAAAAAAATAAATTCCACTATTCCATACACGGTTTCAATTAGGGGATTTTGTGTCCGGTCGCTTTCTATGTTTTATAATTACAGCGCGAATTACGGCTATGGAAAGACGTTATGCAACATTAGTTCATCGGGCCAATTCTTGTTAGCATTATAATTTAGGAACTACATGTGTACGTGTGCTACTCCACCTTTTCCATTACCCTCGGTGCAATAATTTCCATAGCCTGTTATTGAAATGAATACTCATCTCAGTAAATTTTACAAAGTACTAGTGCAGGCTCGCACATTGAGACAAATGACACCGTATTCAGTGTAATGTAAGCAAGCGTTTGTTGTATGACCAAATCGAGCGCTGCAACTCACCGCTAATAAGATTCATTTGGTGAAGGAGTCGGAATCTCATTCCTATATCAGCGTTTATGTAAACTACCTGCTCATCCTCCACATGTTATCCAATACATGTACCTTATAAAGTGGTGCCATTTGGTTCAAAATATAACAAACGTTTAAAAACAAATCCATGTACAGTGCAATGCCTGCAACTCACGCTTATACAACAAATGTAGAATAACTCAGTGAGAGTGCACAGGCATGCATGGTATTTATATGTCCAAAAATAACTGGCTCTAGGCATATTAGACCTTGAAAATGTGCCATTTAAGCACTTGAGTATTTGTAATGTCATCATGTAGTCTTTTAATCGACTGCTACGAGTAAATTTTTCTTAGATTAAATGGTGTGTGTTACGGGCAGTATTGAAGAATGGTGCCAGATGTGCATAATTAATTATATGTGCATGGTACATGTACCACATGCTTGTAAAAGTATTCAGTATGTTCGCATGTCACCAAAGTATTGCATAATTTACTGTCCATTGCTGACTACTGTTTCTCCCACATCAAAATTGTGCACACATAGCATGTGACCCGTGGGATGCACTAGTAACAGTTTATGTAGTGTTACAGTAATTTTAATAGTTTTACTACTGAGTTCCTATTAATATAATTAGTTTATGCACATGTAGCATGTGCCTCATACCTCTAGAAAATGATAATAAAAAATAAAAATGGAGTCACAATTGCAATCATTTATGTGCTATCAAGCATATGGGAACATTAATACATTTTTTAATTCATTAATTATGCTTGCAAAAGGTAAATCATGAAACAATCTTTTCAATAAAAGTAATATATGGAACCATGGGGTCTTTACACCATTGGTTTTTAGTACAACAGGAGGAATGGCTCGTGAGTGTTCAACATTTTACAATGGCAGACATGAGTTGTTTGGCAGACATGATTTCCATGAAGCAGGACAAACCTTATTCTCTTGTAGTTAGCTTACTTCTTACTCAACTCTTTTATGCTTCTCTTCATGCTGCTGTTCTGTGCATATAATATGTGTACCTTTTATTAGGATAGCATGCAAATATATATATATTATATATATAATTATATATATATTTAAATGTATGTGGTAGTAGATCCATATTATTGTTTTATATACACGTTTTGACAAGATTGCCACATCAAGAGGACACTATAACTTGTATGAAATAATATAATAGAGTTCACAGAAACTGGCAAGGCATTATATGCCCTTGCGCTGTTCTAATCATGGCTAAGGTGTTTAGTTTAGTGGAGGCTCCACTGGGGTTTGTTTTACATAAAAACATCTGACCACGAGTCAGTGCTTTCTATTCAATCCCAAATGTCAGCAGTTGAGGTGGAATGCATTCCACTGGCTGTTGAGACTTTCTGCAATTGGGATAAGGAGGCTCACCTCACCTTTTCTAGGTTGAAACCCCACCTTTCTATCAACATGTCCTCTCCCAAACCTTAAGCTTGACAGACATTTATGGCTAGCTGCCATTGGGTCACGAGTGCAGGTATTCCAGTACTTCACAGTGGCGACGAGGGTAAAAGTTCATGGCTCTCCTGGGTACAGTAGGGCCTTTTGACCCGGCGGTGGACGATTGGGTGGTCTATTGCGAATGACTAGAGCAGTTTTTTTCAGGCCAATGGCGTTGCTACCGCAGAGAAACAGCGTGCAGTTCTGCTAAGCGTATGTGGTAGCTCAACTTACCTGTTAATTCGCAACCTAGTGTCACCGGAAAAGCCAACAGACAAGACGTATGCCCAACTTGTCAAATTGGTGCATGAACATGTCTCTCTCCCCCTCCCCCTCCCCCTCCCTACTGTTTCAGTACAGAGATTCCACTTCAACTCGCGAATACAGAAGGACGCAGAGACAGTGGCACAGTTTGCAACGTCGGTTGCTGACAGAGAAAGATCTCACTTTTGCCAAGGCCTTCGAGCTTGCCAAGTTGGTGGAGCTGGTGGAAAGGAGTGCCGGTGAAATTCAGCCACCTGTGAGGGACCCTGAACCTGTACACGTTGTTCGAGCTCCACAGCCCGTGAGCTAATCATGCATCAAGATGCCTGTTACTGATGTGGTGGCCACCACAAGGTGTCAGAATGTTGGTGCCGAAATGTTGAATGCTACCATTGTGGGAAACAAGGACACCTGGCTAGGGTATGTTGTGGCAAAAGAGGTGATTACAAGGAGCCCACACAGGGTCCAGGTCGGCAAAGAAGACCTCAGAGAACTCAATAACAACCTGAACGGGATTCTGGCCAGAAGGATACATACACCTTATTTCCAGTACAGGACCCATCCAGGAAACCTGTTACCTTACCTGTCTTGCTGAATGACTCTCCCTTAGAGATGGAAGTAGACACTGGGGCTGCAGCATCCGTCATTAGCGAGAAAACCTACTGGGTGCTGTGGCCAAAGCAGGGACGCTCACAACTGCAGGACACATCTATCCTTCTGCGGACGTATACTGGCAAGCAGTTGAAAGTAAAGGGGCAAGTTTCAGTTGCAATGTGTTATGGCAGCACCACTATGTCCCTGAACCTTCTGGTGGTTGCTGGAAGTGGGCCATCGCTTATGGGGAGAGATTGGCTGTATAAATTAAAGCCAAACCTGGGCATTTTTCACACTTCTATACATGTAGGTATGAACAACCACATTCAGAAGCTATTATCACATCACTCGGAACTCTTCAAAGATGAACTAGGCTCAGTGAAGGGGGTGATGGTAAAGCTCTACATGGATCCCTCGGTAACACCACGGTTTTTCATACCGTGGGCATTACCACATGCCTTACGTGGAAGATTTGAGCAAGAGCTGGAGAGGCTTGAGGAAACAGGTATCATCGAGGCTATCAAATTCTCTGACTGGGCTACTCCAGTTGTACCACTGGTGAAGGGTGACGGGAGTATCAGGATATGTGGGGATTATGAAGTAACAATCAATCGGGTTGCTAATGTGGAATCTTATCCCCTGCCACGCATAGACGATTTGCTTGCAGGACTGGCAAAAGGAAAGGTTTTCTCCAAATTAGACCTGGCACATGCTTATCTACAGCTGCAACTGGATGAGGAATCCAGGAAGCTAGCTACGATTTCCACACACAAAGGTCTGTTTTGCTATATCGCTTGCCATTTGGGGTGTTCTCCGCCCCAGCCATTTTTCAATGCACAATGGATGGTATTTTGAAGGGGTAACCTTATGTGCATGCGTATATTGATGACATTCTGGTAACGGGAACCTCTGAGTCAGAGCATCTATAGATACTAGAGCAGGTGTTGACAAGGCTGGAAGAAGTGGGAATGAGGCTGAAGGAGTCAATGTGCCAATTCTTGCTGCCAAGTGTAGAGTACCTGGGGTATAGTATCTCGGGAAATGGTATTCAATCAACGGAGGAGAAACTGAGAGCTATCAGGGATACGCCAATTCCTCGAGATCTAAGCCAGCTGAAATCATTTCTGGGATTGTTGAACTATTATGCTAAGTTCTTACCCCACTTATCGAGCACTTTGGCACCCTTGTACAAGATGCTAAGTAAGGGACAGGTATGGCATTGGGGGAGAGAACAGGAAGAGGCTTTTTGTATAGCCAAGTCACAACTTACATCTGAAACCCTGCTGGTGCATTTTGACCCTACGTTGCAGCTTGCATTGTCATGTGATGCTTCACCTTATGGGCTAGGAGCTGTTCTGTCCCATGTATGTGAGGATGGGTCAGATAAACCCATCGCATATGCTTCTCATTCATTAGCTCCTGGAGAGAAAAAGTATTCTCAGTTAGAAAAAGAGGGATTAGCAATCGTCGTTGGGGTCAAGAAATTTCACCAGTACTTGTATGGGCGCAAATTTGTGGTGCATTCTGATCATAAACCTTTGCAGTTTCTCTTTAAGGAAGAGGCCAGTACCAACCAACGATGGCATCAGCTAGGATGCAGAGGTGGGCTCTGACCTTGAGCGCGTACGACTATCGGATAGTGTTCAGGGCAGGGAACGAAAACTCTAATGCTGATGGTCTAAGCAGACTACCACCGAGGGAAAATCCAAGCAGTGTTCCTGTGCCAGGGGATACTGGCCTGATGATGGAGGCAGTTTCAGACATGGGCTGAGCAGTGTCGGCCGCTACCATAAAGTCATGGACTGATAGGGATCCGGTTCTCTCCCGGGTGAGAAGAATGGTTCTCCATGGATGGCAACTGCAGAAGGGAGTGGATTTCCAACCGTATGAACAGCGGAAACATGAGCTAAGCATAGAAGACAGGTGTGTTCTTTGGGGCTCACGGGTGGTGGTACCACCTGCTGGTAGAGAGGCTGTGGTTAGGTTGCTGCATGAAGGGCATCCTGGGATCTCCAGGATGAAAGCATTGGCAAGGGGTGTGGTCTGGTGGCCAGGGTTAGACTCTCAACTGGAGAGTAAGGTGAAAGAATGTGTAGCTTGTCAAAGTAGTCAGAAATCTCCTCCTAAAGCCCCCTTACATCCTTGGGAGTGGCCAACTAAGCCTTGGGTACAGTTGCATGTGGATTTTGTGGAGCCATTTTAAGGTAAAACCCTGATGGTAATTGTTGACGCGCACTCAAAATGGTTAGAGGCCTCTATTGTCAGCTCACCCTCGGCAGAACAAGCTATACGGGTCTTACGACATGTCTTTTCAACCCATGGGCTGCCTGAAGTATTGGTCTCAGACAATTGGTCAGCATTCACAAGTGCACAATTCCAGACCTTTGTTAAGCTGAATGTGTTTAGGCATGTGAAAAGTGCCCCCTATCACCCAGCCAGTAATGGGTTGGCTGAGCGTGCAGTGCAAACTGTAAAGGAAGCACTTAAGAAGACCACAGGGGATTTAGAAACCAGATTAGCTCGATTCCTCTTCCAATACAGGCTGACACCACACTCGACTACTGGGCAGCCGCCAGCAGAGTTGTTAATGGGGCATTGTCCAAGATCTCACTTGGATTTCCTTTTTCCTAGTGTGGCACAGCAGATACAGCAGAGTCAGGAGAGGCAGAAGACAAACCATGACCAACATGTCCAGTCTAGAACCTTTCAAGCTGGAGATGAGGTTTATGTAGTGAATCATAGAGGGGCTTCCTGGTGTGGTGGTCAAGTTCTTAGGACCGTTAAACTTGATAGTGAAGGTTAAGGGTGGACAGGTGTTGATCATGTGCGTGCCAGAAATGGGGGGGGGGGGGGGGGGAAGGGAATTAACAATGATGATAGTGACATAGATGATGATGATGATGACCCATTACCACCAGTGTTAGATACTCCACCAGTGCCAGCACTACCTCCAGGGGAAGTGGATCAAGAACAGATGGTCCCAATGGATCCAGTGGAACCACCCCCACCTGCACCAGTGCTTTGACGTTCAACACGTCCTCATCGTCCCCCAGATAGATTCTAAAGGGGGAGAAGTGTAGTATTGTCATTTATTGTGTAATTGTAATTGCCTAGTTTAACCCTTGAGAACATTCTCGAAGATTCATCGGAGGTACTTAAGCTACCGCTCAGCAGAGGAAGACCAGATCATTTGGAGGCTGGCATACCTGACGGATGGACGGAGGCGCGAACTGATGTTATTTGTGTGCCTATTGCTGTGTGATTCTTATCGCTGCTCTAAGCTGATATTGATTCATAAACAGGTTGCCATTGGGTCACGAGCACGGGTATTCCAGTACTTCACACAGGCTGAACTTGGCTTTGGTCAAACCCATTGCCAGAGTCATGTTGGCATGGGAGCTCCTGCCCTTATGACTCTATTTGTGTTTGTTGTAGAAATACTATATGTGTAGATTGTATTGTGAATAACAATAATAAATGGATTAATAGTATTATTATTATTATTGCTTTGCCTCGGAATGTAGACTGTTTTAAACTCTATTATCTCTGGTTTTATGCATGTATGAGATAATAATTATTGCATGCAAGTAAGACGTCCCAGTCGCTGTGATGCTAATGTATGACTGCTTTGAGAGGGCTCTGACTTATGTTGGTGTAACAGATTGGCAAACAAAGTTGATTGGGTTTGGGTGTGACAGAACAAATGTTAACATCAGGGAAGATGGCAGCCTAAGAGGTAATTTAGAAGAATCTGTGCCATGGGTTGCAGTGTTTTGGTGCCTAGCACATTGCCTCGATAAAGGATGCACTGAAGTGAACATTGTTCACTACAATTGATGAAATGCTTCTTTGGTTGTACTATTTGTACAAAATAGTCCACCAAAAAGTGCAATAAACTGGACGAAGTAGTGGCATCTCTTAAGCTGTGTCTGGAATTGGTCGAGTTGTTGATAGATATGGAGCTTACATGTCTCAATTGATTGGCTTGACAGGAGATAGTTCGGTCAAATCTGTTGACAGACAAAAGCTGAAGGGGTATGTGAAGAGATTGAGAGATGCCAAATTACTGATTGGGTGCTCACTCTTTAATGATATTTTAACATCAGCAACCCCTTTGTGCAAGGATTTACAAGAAGATGAGCTCTGCATTGTCAGTGCAGTTGAAGCAATCCTAAAGCTACCAAAGGCATTTAAAAGGTAAGGATTGCAGCCTTTGAGGCCCTACCCACTTTCAAATGAGTGTTGGCTACAATTGAAGTAAGTGGCACATACACTTATCAAAGAGTTGATATTGTAAAGTATATGCAAGCTGTAGAATTTGTAAAGGAGCATTAGAATGACTACATAGATTCAGTTTAACTTGCTTGAAGGATTGAGTTGAAGTGCAACACTCACAGCTGCTGTCTGATGTGCTAATACTACTTGCTACACAAGGATGGGATAGGCCAGAGGTGAAGGAAATGGCAGAAATGGCAATTGATCGTCTTCTTATGCACTTACCTGAGCCACTTTAAAAAGCTGGTATGGATACATGCAGTGTCCTGACAGAGTGGAATCCATCACAGAATGTACTAAACTACACCTAAACTTGGTACAAGATGATTACCACACCATATGGTGGAAGCTGTTAAACTGTTCAGATACGAATGAGTGGCCTAATATTCTCCTGCTCCGACGTTGAATTGTTGTTCTGCATCCTTGAGTTGAATGGACATGTGGAGCGAGTTTTTCTATATACCAAAAGGGATCAACACCAATAGACGTAGCTCCCTTCACCTTGGTGACGATCGGCTTGATCAGCTTGTTCGTACAAATGTAGATGGTCAGTTCATTATTACCTTTTTATAACGATATCCGGATACGACTGATAATAGAGTCTACATTGGGACCCGGGACGAGTAAGATGCTATTTTTAAACCGAGTGTACGCTAATATTGCATGTACATAATAAAATGTACATGTACATGTGCGGTACAGGTCATTCGAACTAGTCAACTGAACCGATCTCATCTCCCTCTTCGCGAGTCATGATAACGGACAGCCGCTCCAGCTGCAAATCAAAGCGACTTTGCTTAGTGATTTCGACAACGAGCTTCTTTCCTACATCAATCTCTCTGAGCCGATTTCGCCGCGATTGCACATAGTACTAGTATTTTTAAAACTCGCGATAAATGGAGGCTGCAAGGTAGAGGGTGCAATTTGTAGGTAGACCTCAACGTAAGTTCGGGCCACGCCAAACCAGGTATGTGGTTATGTGCTGATTGTAGGCCGAGCGATTTAGACCTATGTAAGTAGCTGAGCTGTGGTTGTGTGCTGAGGGCATATGGTGTTAGGGGGAGCTGTGATTGTATGCTGGGGGATAATGGGGGTAGCTGTGGTTGTGTGTTAGGGGTCGGATGTAGCTGTGGTTATGAGTAGCTATGGTTGTGTGGGAGGGTGTCTGGTGTGATGTAGTTGTGTGGGAGGGTGTCTGGTGTGATGTAATTGTGTGGGAGGGTGTCTGGTGTGATGTGGTGGTTGTGTGGAAGAGGGTAGTGCCGTAATTTCGTGAGTAGAAAACCTGAATAACTTAGGTAATCGGCTGCTAAATTGTCAAAACCCATTCGGAAAAATCGATTTTTGGATCCAGAAAAACCTTAAAGAACCAATTAGTGTTTAAAAAGTATTCGGAAAAAATCGATTTTCATTATTCAGGGGAGGTTACACACCCTACCTGCAGTGCAGTTGTGGTGGAAAGACAAGCTGCGTAGAGATGTGAAAGACACCAGGGTACCACCTAGACCCAGCACCTCTGAACTTACAATGATGAGTGCAAAAATAATGATATAAATTGATTCTTTGTCCGGTCAATTTCCGAAATTTTACAGGTCAACTTTAAAGGTAATGGTCTGACCAAACCCAAAACCTTATCATATGCACTAATCTGTTATCTGTGGGCCCAAATCAGGCAGACTATGCAGCCAGGTTAATAAGAAACGAACGTGGAAAACTTAGCCATGCATTTGAACTTCTTTGTTTACTGTAAAACATGTTTCTCATGTACCAATCATTCAATATTATTGTGACGGAACACTAGGTTAATTTAACCGGCGCCTATTCATTAAACTAACCTACATTCTGCATTTACAAATGCTACAGCAAAAAAAAAAACACAGAATTTGTAATTGTATGAATAGCTATAGGTTAATTCGAATTTAATGTATATACATGTACATTTGATATACTAGTGGGTGCATGTAGCAGTCTTAAAATATTGTCACAACCAGGGAAGAAAGTGAACAACAATTTGCTGTTCCATTTATTAGAATATACAAGCGGGCTTTACGGTATCATTAAACGTAAACATGCAACTGTTTACCATACAAGGTCGCGAGTGAGTTTACGTTGCGCGCGCGTGAGGTTTAACGTTTTGTTGAGTGCCACGGTTGTATGCGGCTGGAAACTAAGTCAATAATTAGATCATTTACGGTATTACCATATATTTCTTAACTGATGGCTCATTATAGACATTTGATATTTAAAAGCAAACCATAACTCACCAGAACTAGCAAATCAAAAAGTGAAAACGAACTCAAACACTGCATTCCTTTTCCTGTCATGTCCAGTCAATGCGCACAATTGAAATTCCACATAGATAGCATGCGCATACCGTTTAGCAAGGTCACGCGATACGTATTTAGAAGGAGGGCGTTACTAAATGCGACGACGTAGTCTTTGGTGACTGAACTGGAAGGTATGAGTACTACAGCGATGCTCAGGAGGCATGTGGCTACCAGATTTTACTAACCTGAAGTGGCAACGCATTTTCTGTCACCACGAACAAGCTGAGCGTATTGCATGAATAATCGACGTACGTTGTGGTTTTGCCCTATACATTATAGGCATGGATTATAATTTCCATACATTGCAGAGTGTGTGGGCAGAGGCTAACTAAGTACAGGGCAAAGAAAAGAACCAGCTCTGAGTGCATAGCATTCTCAGCTGAGCTGAAAATAGCTTTTGACATTGACACATCTGGGGATGATGTAACCCTGAGATGTTCTGCATGCAATGTAAGCTGGGTATGTAGAGAACCATCTGTGCCATCACAAAGTGAGTGCATCACAAATGTGTAGTGATGCTATTTGAGTGGCAAAACAAGTAAACATATGACATCATAAGAGGTCATCCTGAGAAGATTGCCCCTCCTCTAGTTCTCCATAGTGAGCCTAGCCCACCTTTGGCAAGAGCTAACAACCTATCAATGCTAAAGGAGCTGAAGTGTGCACTGTGCTCCAACACCCTCTCACAGCCACTGGAGCTGCTGTGTGGTGCACTGGTGTGCTCAAAATGCCTCCGGGAGTGGATAGCAGTATATGATGCTGTGAACCGTCCATGCTGCTCAGAGGACGGATAGTCCTCTGTAGGGTGTGTAACCGGTTATCAGGTTATTCGGGTTATTCGGATATTCGCAAAAACCTATCCGTTCGAATAGTAATTTAGCATTACTCGGAAAAATCGATTATTGGATTTGTTCTATTCGAAATAACCGGTTTGTGAATCTCCATTCGGAGGTACTTAGGTATTCGTCGTCTGCATCGACAATTCGCCCATTATTCGAATACCTTTTTATAACGATATCCGGATACGCGTTTACGATATTACATGTAATTACTTCTAATTGGTTAATTAACGTCACTGTTATTGCTATAATTATTATTTATATATACGTGGGGACGAGATCTGATGCAGTTTACACGTACGGGCAGTAATTCGAACTAGCCAACAGATCTCCCTCTTCACGAGTCATGACGACGGACAGCTCCAGCTACAAATCAAAGTTAGTTCGCTTAGTGCATTTCGAAGTACAGTAACTGGTTTCTTGCATCAATCTCTCTGAGCTGATAGTGATCGATAGACCTATTGCCGCGATCGCAATTATAGGCCTACTTAGTTACTAGTATTTTCAAAACTCGTGATGGTGAAATGCAGGCTGTATGGCTGGTGGTGCGTAAACTTCATCTGTGGTTCTACTCTTAAGTGCGATGTGTAGATAGACCTCAGCGTGACCACGCTAACTTAGGTAAGGACACGCCCATCTAGGTATGTGGTTAGGCCAAGCGATTTAGGCCTATGTAGGTAGCTGTGGTTGTGTGCTGAGTGCATCTGGTGTGATGTGGGTAGCTGTGGATGCATGCTGTACTGATCTGGTGTAATGTGGGTAGTTGTAGGAGGGTGTCTGGTGTGATGGAGGTAGCTGTGGTTGTGTGATGGGGTTAGCTATGGTTGTGTGCCACATGAGGGCACTGGTGTGATGGGGGTAAGCATGTTTGTGTGCTGAGGGCATCTGGTGTTATGGTTTAGCTGTACGAGGGTATCTGATGTGATGTGTACATTTAGGTGGCTCAGTGAGCAGAAAACCTGAATAACCTAGGTATTCGGCTGGCAAATTGTCAAAACCTATTCGGAAAAATCGATTTTCTTTTTTCAAGTATTCGGAAAAATCGATTTTCAGATCTGGAAAAACCTGAAAAATCGATTAGTGTTTTAAAAGTATTCGGAAAAATCGATTTTCATTATTCAGGGGAGGTTACACACCCTAGTCCTCTGCTGCTCAGAGATGGTCCCATGTTGCTTAGTAATGGTCCCATGCTGCCCAGAGGATGGTCCCATTCTGCCCAGAGGATGATCCCCTGCTGCTCAGAGGATGGTTCCCTGCTGATCAGAGGATGATCCACTGCTACTCAGAGGATGATCTCCTGCTGCTCAGAGGATGATCCCCTGCTGCTCAGAGGACAGTCCCATGCTGCTCAGAGGACGGTCCCCTGCTGATCAGAGGATGGTCGCATGCTGCTCAGAGGATGGCCCCCTGCTGCTCAGAGGATGGTCCCCTGCTGCTCAGAGGATGGTCCCATGCTGCCCTGAGGATGATCCCCTGTTGCTCAGAGGATGATCCTCTGCTGCTCAGAGGATAGTCCCATGCTGCTCAGAGGACGGTCCCCTGCTGATCAGAGGATGGTCCCTTGCTGATCAGAGGATGGTCCCCTGCTGCTCAGAGGATGATCCCCTGCTGCTCCGAGGATGATCTCCTGCTGCTCAGAGGATGATCCCCTGCCGCTCAGAGGACAGTCCCATGCTGCTCAGAGGACGGTCCCCTGCTGCTCAGAGGATGATCCCCTGCTGCTCCGAGGATGATCCCCTGCTACTCAGAGGATGGTCCCCTGCTGCTCAGAGGATGATCCCCTGCTGCCCAGAGGAAAATCCCCTGCTGCTCAGAGGACAATCACCAGGATGGTCCCCTAGTCAGACTATCATCAAGTGTGATAATGCTGCTGCTGTCAGATGTTCTGGAGCACTGTATACAGACTGCAGCAGGGATATTAAGGATGGTGACTATGAAGAGCATGAGTGTGCACCAACACTTACACCTGAGGAGGAGAAGCAAGCAGCGGGTTTGCTGAAGAGGGTAATCTCTACCAGCTAGTCCTGACAAAGCCAGCATACAACTTGCTACAGGGGAAGCAGTTAAGTGAATGTCAATGACTTGTACAGAGGTTACATAATATATACACTCACTTCTGCCAATGACATTCATGCATGTCACCAGAGCTAAACTACAGCTGCCTACTCATCATGGACTGAAGTTCAGGTACATGTATTGCCGGCGATTAAGGCTGGGCTTGCCATACCTTGGAATACACTGAGGCTTCTAAGGCGGTGCGTCACAACATACAGCAAAGGCTCAATTCTAACTCACTGGTGTTTCAGGTGGCTCAAATCATCAGGAATCTGTCTAGCTGGTGAGGAAAGGATGCACCACATATCCAGCCAAATTGTTGGCGATAACCCCAAAAGAGAAACAGCCCCCTTTTCAGGGGCCAAGTCAATTCATGCAAAATTCTTGGCTTGACATTTGCTCCAATCCACAACCACATGCAGAACCTGATGCGCATTGTGCAAGAACACTTACTAAGTATTGAGCCACAATTGGTAGCTGCCATACCCCCTCCAGCCAAGAGAGTAAAGAATAAATAATAATTCAGTTCAAGCTCAATCTATTTACATACGAGCATGGAGTCAAATTTAGACCAAAAGAAATGTAAGGCTATATTTTAAACGCTCTGTTAAAACCCACTTCATTGCGCAAATATTAATTCCCCCACCCCCAAAAAGACACCAAAATGGTGGATTTTCAAAGGCTAGAAATCTACTTCAGAAAATGCGTTGCCACTAACCTGTACCAAAAAACGACAGTACAAACAACTAACTTTACCGTGATAGCTTTGGCATGTTCCAATTCAGTCACCGAGCGTCGTTGTAGTTTTTTGAACACATGCAGTCGGTGATCGCCGTGCGTAAGTCGATAGGTTTGAAGTACCAGAGCCGATAGTTGGCAACACCAGGCCACGTGATTTTTGCTTACAATATAGTTCAAAGGTGTTTATCACTGCTAGTATGGCTTTTAGGTGTTGATTACGTTTTATGTACCCCGTGCACAGCTGGTTCTAAAAGGCATCGGTTGTCAGGTTCGTTGCTATGGGTGTACGTAACCATTTCAATTTTTCGGGGCGTAGGGCTTAGTTTCCACGCGTTCAATGAGAGCAGACCACCGTGAGTGACACAAATAACATGCCATTATTATACGTACATATACCGGAATAATCCTAGGAATATGTTAAAATGCAGCTGTTACTAAAGAATTTTGTAACCTGTATACGGTTAATACGCCTAATGTCTGGCCTGAAGGGTCGCGAAACTATTGAGGTTAAGACCAAAGTGGAACTGTGGAATTGGTTGGAAAAGCATCATGCCCAAGATAAGGGCGTGTGGGTTGTTCACTATAAAAAGTCATCAGGCTTGGGAGACATGAGCTGGGAGTCTTTAGTGGACGTGTGCCTTTGCTTTGGCTGGATTGATTCCACAGCTGGCAAGGTCGACGAGCTAAGGACCAAGCGGTACATTGCGCCAAGAAAGCCAAAGAGTGGATGGTCAAAAAAGAACAAGCTTTCTATTGAACGACTACTCGCTGAAGGACGAGTGCAGCCTGCTGGCCTTCAGGCTATCGAAAGAGCAAAATCCAATGGATCCTGGGGTCTTTCTGATAAGGCGGAAGACCTTAGTTATGACGATGACCTGTTGAAAGCATTTGCGGCTTCGCCTGGCTCTAGAGACAAATTTCGAGCACTTCCCGCTCGATCGCAAAAGATTACTTTACAGTGGATATACCAAGCTAAAACGGATGTGACACGGAAGTCTCGAATTAAACAAACAGTCGAAGCAGCGATAGAGGGGAAGGCTGCTCGTACTGCATAGCTACATGTACATGTATACATTATTGTTCGATCTATAAATTATTTTAATATTGCTTTACTAACTCTAATTATGCGTTGTTGTGACGATAGAAAGGCAATGAATCTGATTGGGACAGTGTTAAGCTTATCACTTTAAAACCTGATGTTTGTATCCAACTTTGGCATCTTAGGTTAAGGATCAAAGAGAGCAAAAGTGTGGCAGTCCTTGTGGTGGCACTTTTGTGACCAATGTCTGCATGGTCACAGTTGTCCCTTAAATTATATATTACTCTTGCTGTTCTGCTCAGACGAATACTTCAAAAGTCACTGTATGTGTCCCAGGACAACAGTGTGCTATGCATGACAATTCATCAATGACATTGTGGTAAATTTACACAGTGGCCATGGGATATGGTATTAAATTTTTGTACTTGTTTTTTCCACAGATGTTATGATTTATCTTTCGTCTTCTGATATCATGTGGCACCAAACTAAATGGAAATTCCTGCACTATTGTTGCTACCTTTTGTTTGCCACACCAAAAGCTGCAGCAGGAAGCATATTAACAGATACCAATGTCTTTCAACTTCAGTTTTCCCACCTGATAGGACACCTGTTCGTCTGAAAAGAGCTAGGGCTTCAAGCAATTGCCATATATAAGTGTTGCACCATTTAAACAGCAGCTGCCACCCTGAGTGTGTTATGGATCTGCAGCTGGACAACCTCCTGAGTGTTCTCAACCAACTGGTCAACGTACTGAGTGTTTACACCTACTGGACAATCGTCTTTCATTACGGCCATGAGCACCCTCATCATCATTACAGTAGGCAACTTATCAAATGCTTGGAACAATTTGATTCTTTTTTTGTATTTTTTTTTGACAATGCTGAAATGTAATCTATCAGAATCCGCTATTTGCATCCATGTGTACACATATTGGGTATTAATATGTGTACAGGGGTGCACAAATTACTACTGACCCTACTTTAACTGTTTGTAATCACATTTGTCATTAAAAAATCACTTCATTGAGTACACAGTAGGTAATTAATTGTAGTACAAATTATTTGATTGTTATTGGGCAAATAAAACACACTTAAAAACTTTGATTGCTGACAGCATGTGACAGGAAAATCTACGGGTAATTTTAAAGGAGCACACAAAGCAAGATGATGTGTGAACAGTTGCATGAAGAGCGAGCACTGGAGGCTGGAATTAGTGGAAGTACGATTGAACAGGGAAGGTGCAAACAGTGATGGCACGAACATTGAAGGAGGCGTGAGCTGTCACGTAACAATGGTCCCCCCCAAAAAAGTCCCCCCCGGACCAAATATTTCAGAAAAAATGGTCCGGGGGAGACCAATATTAAAAAATTGGTCCCCCTTTGAAACATTTGGTCCCCCTTTTTCCAGCTGAAATAAATGGTCCCCCCCCCCCCCCCCCCCTTGAAAAATTTGGTCCCCCCCCTCCCCCTTCCCCCAATTTTTACCATTTGGTTTGTAGAGCTAAAAGTCCCATTAAATAATCTATTTGTACAAGGCATGCAAAATGTTGGTCCCTCTTAGTTTGGCAGCATGGAATTGGAAGAACACATTGCCTAATTGACCTCTCTATTCAGATGCTTCGAATTCGATCTGAAAAGCATGTTTTGGTGTAGCTACAGATTGTACCGTAATTGATTCAAAGCCACATGTCACATGTTACATACTTATATACACAGGAAAATGAATGTGATATAAACATAAATCAAAGTTCTTTTCAGTGTTGACATGTCCAAGTTGATTTCATTTGCTTCTATGTGATTTTCACATCTCTTATGGTACCACTCTTTGCATTGACTTCACTGCACAAGGTTTCCACTGGATGGTGCCTTTGTAACGTCCCTGCAGGTGCAATAAACTTTAACTGCTTTTTGTACTATTGCTATACAATGTGTACGTATACATAAATTATTAATTCAATACTTTTACCATTTGATATACCAGTTGATTATTCATCATCATATGCTCCCGGTTTCTGATTTTACCAATAGATGAAACCATACAGTGATGCCTCTTTGTATTACACTATTGCAGACATATTTAAACCGCTGGACTGTGAGACAGTGTAAAGTTGGCTCCAATAAACCACTTTTTCTCCTGCAATGAGCATTATATATAAGCAGACATGATGAACATAGAAAGCAGTGCATCTTTTAAAATTCTCTACCTATGAAGTTGTAGTCTATACATGCTAAAAATTAATGATTACCTGTAGATGGTAAGGCTCAATCGCGAGTTGTAAGATGATGTTCAATGTTAAGAAGTTTTGTGCATGAGTTCATGGTCACCCTGGTCAGATGGAATTACCTTTGCAACCCCATTCTCATGATGATCTATAAGAAAATTAATATAATATATGTATAGATATTATACAAAGTACCTTTAAAAAGCACCCTTGATGCAGACGTATCCACTGTTGGAACAGCATCTATGTACATAAAACGATTATTAAAATGCTAGCAGCATCATCGTCAAAGTCTTCACCAGCACCATCGTATTCACCAGAATCCTTGCTATAGCATCGCATTCATAAAAGCCGTCGTTACAGACACTATTCTGACCAACGCCATCGTCATCTAAACAATACGGGCATGAACGTGCACTGAATCGTATATCTACAGCCGAAGGCCTATGCATATAGTATCGTACCATCTGTAGCCTTTCTCGCTCTTATTTCGATACACAGTTGACTATTTCTTCTGTTTCTTCATCCGATTGCTGTTGAGCACTTCAAACAACACGTGTTTAAAGGGGGACCAAATACGCATGCGCGGACCAAATATTTCAGACAGAATTAGTCCGGGGGGACCCCTTTTTCATAAAAATTGGTCCGGGGGGACCAATTCTTGGGGGTGGGGGGGGGGGGGGGGGGGGGACCAAAATTTTCGTGACAGCAGTTTTTTCAGTACATAAGTCATTGGATTAGTATTAGAGGACTAATTTGTGTACACCTGTACGCATTTTACTGCACAAATTTCCTGATACAACCACATGAATAATTTCATCAGTATTCTGTGTATATCATTGTACTACTACAGTAAAGAATGTTATATGTGTGCAGTGGTACAAACATTATAGAGCATTTGCCAGTGCCTGTAAATGTGATTATCAAAAAGAAACAATATGAGCTTGATGTACATTAAAAAAAAAACTTATCGCTTTATAATGAAGTGTGCCTCGATACCTGGTCTTACATTTTAGCATACAGCTACCTGGCTATCTGCACATTAAGGCTGAAACGTACAAAAACACGATCCAAACTCTTGGGCATGTCAGTGTTCAAAAACGCACCACGAAGCTTCGATGTTGTCGTAGTTTTCGCAAAATTAAAAGTAAACATCAAAATTGACCGTTCAGCTACTACAAGCTCCAGAACGATCAGCATCGCAGGCCAGGTTTTGGATATTAATCGAATTGCATAGACTAGGCCATAAAACCTGTGCATTTCAAAGAGCTTCTTCTCTGTTGATCATGTTAAATGCATCAATGAGGAGGAATCCACACCCATCATAACAAAATTCATCATATATATAGAGCAGTCATGCCATGAACAGCACCCTCGATGCCTGCTTTGAGCCAAGTTGCTAGTTGTTCAACGTACGCGATTGTGAAAATATCCGCGAAAAAAGAACCTAGCGCAATATATATTTTTACCAGAAACGAGCGTCAAAATAGACGCGTGTAAATGATTACAAAATCATACTATCATGATGAGCAGTCCTATACTTCAAGTGCATGCAGAATAAAGAAGTTGTAGAGGACCAAGTAAGAACATCATTTTTTTTTTTTCTAAACCTGAAAAAAAAAAAAAATGTGGGGTATCTATAAAATAATCATACCCAGCTAACAAGGCATATACATGTATATATATATGAATAATAACTATAAGCTAGTTGCTGTTACACAATGCAATCACTTCCTGTGCATCAAGATGGCCACTACACCTGCACCTGTTTAAATTACTTTGTGAATCTGTGATGAACAAGGTATATTCAAATACGTTCAGTTGTGCCAATGGTATACATGCATGCACATATATCGGGTCGTAGATCGTGCATTTTCTAATTGTATTCACAACGCTTCCAATCATACTGTAATTTTCTTTTGTAATGTCGTCATGTGATTAATTAAATCAATTGATGGAGTCTCTGGATTTTGTTACAACCCCTTCTTCGTCGTACTTCTGTCCTCTAACCAAGGAGTTTCTCCTTCAGCCCTACCAAACTTGCTGTTGCGGAAACCATCTCTCGGGAACAGCAGTCGCACAGATCCAAAATGGCAAATGCCCCTTCTGCGGGTCTGTCGACCTGAAATGCATATTGGACAAGTTCTACCAACGCCAACTATCCGCGATCAACGTGAGATGCCCGAACTCAACCTTGGGATGCAAGTGGGTCGGAAACGTAGTATTTTTACAACGACACTTAAATAAAGAAGGCGCAAACTCAAAGCAGGAACCGACGGGCAACGAATACGAATTCGTCGATTATGATTGCAGCTACGTGGAAGTACCTTGTCCTGCCGGTTGTCTAGAGATCGTTTTTAGAGGGGACGTCAAGGAGCACATGATAGACTCTTGCGTAAAGCGAGAATACAAGTGCGAGTACTGTGGCTACGAGGCCAGCTACGAGATGATAGCTGTCAAGCACTGGCCTACCTGCGAAAATTACATACTCCCCTGTCCAAACGAGTGCGGCGCAGGGGATGTCACGAGAGGGGGGATGGAAGCCCACTTGAGGCGCTGTCCTAAATCCCGCGTCCCTTGCTTGTTCGCTTATGCCGGCTGCCCCGGGTACGCGGCAACCGAAACGCCCTCTACGCACATGGAGCGCTGCAGCGGGCATCATTTAGAACTTATGGCCGAGAAGGTGCAATATTTGCAGGGCGAGATGGAAAAGAAAAATACCCAAATGAGTAATATGGAGAGAAAGGTGAGGCAACAGGATGACGCCATAAAAGCACTGACTCGTCAAATGCAGTCATTGGCGAGTATCGTTGGAGAAGAGTACTCATTCCCCCCACCAAAGAATCTACAACCGTTCATTCCTCCCCCAGACATTGTCGTGCCCAGTTTTGATAAGCTCAAGAGGAATGACGAGTGGTGGTTCAGCCCCTCCTTTTACACCCACGTGGGAGGTTTCAAGATGTGCGTCGGGGTGTGTCCCAACGGATCAGGCAAGTTCAAAGGAACTCACGTATCTGTAACCTTCCATCTAATGAGAGGTCCATTTGATGACGACCTTGTGTGGCCGTTCCGCGGAGAACTAACAGTACAGCTCATCAACCAAAAGAAAGGGAAATCGCAACTAGAAGAAACGGCGAATATTCACGAGGACACGGTGTCTGAAAAAGCAACCAGCCGGGTGATGAATGGAGAGAGGAACACGGCTGGTTTTGGATTTATGCAGTTTGTGTCGCATAAGCAGCTTTCGGCTCTGAGCGGCTGTCTAGAAAATGACTCATTACGAATGCGAATCGTGAAAATTGCTGCCGCATGAGTGATGTGCTGGTGTGGCTGCTTACCATGCAAGAGTGTATACAGTATAATAAATTATAGCTACAGTACATTGTAGAAAAAAAAAAAAACAATTTTCATGCACTAGAGCTCTATAACTTTGTCAACACATGATCATATGAATTCAGTAAACAATTGCACGCATGTTTAGAGCTATACTCACATTTTCGTTATGCTATTAATATTGCATATACATTTAAGTGTATAGTGCATGTATGTAGCCTCCACTAGTTATTATATTATCCATTAATTATTATACTAATCATTGACGTGTAAGGCGGATGTATATGTCACATTATTCCATGTGAATCCATGCAGTGCCGCTGTACATTTATCCGGGTCCTATATATTGCCCAGCTCATGCGACTCGAGCATAAAGTTGAATAGGTCGCCCATACTGTTATAGGATCAGTCTGACCTTTTTAAAAATTTCACTCAAGCGATATGATAACTTTGCACGCTATATCAGGAAATATAGGTATAATTGCCGGCGAGACAACGGTATTGTACTTGTGGCTGTGCATGCATGTAGCTTTCCAATTAGCTCTTCTATGTTGAACATGTCGATATACATGTACATGCATGTGTAGGTGTTTATAGTAACTAAAGTATTTTGTTTGGGACATGACCACGTACCTTTGAAACGTTATACCAATTTGTGCATGCATGGGTATGTAGCTTTACAATCTCTGACCATGTATGTAGCTTTGATACATTATGCCAATTTGTGGGCATGTAGCTTTGCAATTTGCTCTTCGTCATGAACATGGCTTCAGTTTGTCTATAGTAAGAAGTCCTTTCTTGCCACCAAATATTCCTTTTTCCTGGCCCCACTGAACTGTGCTGCTGCAGTGGCTGCTCTAAACCATATAGGTTGTGCATACTGATGGCATTTTGAGGTGTCATGTCCCAAACTGCTGGGCCGGGTGTACAGAAGGTTTCTTAAACTTTGACCCAGGCTGCAACGAATAATTATGCACAAGAAACGTATGTATGGTACCGGTAATGCAAAGATTCCGATTGTTACTGTGGGTCGTGTGTAATGTGGCTGGCTGGGATGTGAATTTCTAATCCCGTTTATTTTTTTCTTCCTTTTTAGCTCAATGAATAATTAACGTGAGCTTGTGTTTATGTACTATTTACCAACCTATAACCTAACCCTGAACCTAACCTAAGCCCAGCGGCTTCGCTTGCAACGTAGGCCTAACCTAAGCTCAGCGGCTACGGCCCTGAAATACGACAAGACATACATGTACATGTATTTATATATGGAAACGAACCCAGATGCAAACATATTTAAACTGATGCTGGGTCTCGTTTGATACTACTCAAGCAGCTTTCTTTGTACGCTTTTAAACACATGCACGTAGCAAAATGCCAAATTGTAATGCAACCATGGGTATCTAAGACACCAATCAGCCCCAAAGGACCTATCTTCCGGCGGCTTTCTTTGCGCTACTAAATACACGCTTTGGAAAGGCAAATTCCATGAGAGGATGAAACTTTCGGGAACGTTTGCAGCCATTGATTACAATAAATATACTCCATTGTCATGAATAGAACGGTATTGCAGCTACATTACTAAACGACTACATACAATTCATATCGCAATAATATTAATTAATTAGGGTGTGGTTGGGTAAAAATATTGGTCGCCGGACCTGCCGGACCCGTTCCGCCAGCCTTGGGATATAGGACAAAAAGGACTGTATCACCAAAAATAGTATAGGCAGGGTAAAACTACCGAAATCACTGTGTCGAATATAGCGCAATACTTGTGAGCTTATGAATCGTTATGATACACTTTAACAAAGAGAAATACGCACGAATGAAGCAATTTTGATTCAATTCTTGTGTAAGAGACTAACTGTAAGCATCAACAGAGTCTCAATGGCATTGACCATTATGTAATGTGTCCAGTTTGAATGTTATAAACACACACTTGACCTAGAGTATAGGATGTTGGAAACCCTTGATAGCATATTTGTCTTTCATCATATCTTTTAATTGTGCAACAGATATAATGTTGTGGAAGAGCTTAGTAGCACTGTGTAACAGTATGCAAATTTTGCATGAATGTAATTGTTATCTTGATCATTGTTCAAATCAACAACAACATAAGAGTTTGATAACTTCATTTGTTTTTATTGCTGCTTGTGTCTTATAACCAGTATGCATGAATAAAGATGTATATGATAATACCCATGACGCTATAACAACAGGTAACTTGCACATGTAGAGTAGAGTAAGTTTTATATTACCCCCCACTTCGGCAGAAACACTAACTCAAGTGCTGCTCATTGAACACTTCATTTTTTAAATGCGTCAATTAGAATATGTAATTTGCAATTATTGCTATGGTGATGCGTCATATGCCTTGGATCAGGCACTGGTTACCTCCACTTTGAACCCGTTGTTTACATGTGTTCCTTGGTCTGACACACTTCATCCATATGAGATGAAATATGTCATGGGTACTGCAAGAAGCCAATTTTCTTTAATTAATTAATTATTATTATTATTTGCCATCATATGAATATCTATCATCCACACCAATGGCATCACTTTAAGGCTCAGCTGTTCGAAGTGCTAAGGCCATTTACGTCGTTATGCTGCCATAAATTGCAGCATTCAAGGATTTTTCAAGGTGGCTCAAATGACATCAGGTTTCTTTAATTTGGCCTAGATGAATCTTTGCGTGATTTGGCAAAACCTCATCCTATATATGAGCCTAAATCGAAGGCATACCTACTTGTCAGAAAAGCACTCAGAACACTCTACTTCTTAGTTTCTTGCATTGCCAGCCAAGGCAAGGTAAAGAGCACATAGGACCTCCTTGTGGGTGTATTTATTAGAGTAAGGCTCATGTTTGCTGTGGTTGTAACATTACGTCAACTGTTTTAGAGGATGAGGGTGCAAACTATAATGTACATTAGCTATGACATTCTTACAAGCATAAATAGTCTGTGACATTTACTAAGTGTATTAGATCTATTGCATGTACTGATAAAGATATTATATTACACACTTTAAAATAAGATTGGTGCTACATAATTCATACCATAACTGAAGGCAAATCATGCACAAATAACAATAAAGAAGTAATCCTTTCTATGTTAAAGGCCAATATGAAAATAGTACACATGCATGCATGCCTGCAGTGGATGTTCATCCGATCCAGTTATTTTGGACACTGTGGAGGAGGAGGTGGAGGAGGATAACCTCGAGGCATCAACACCTTCAACTTCGGTCTTGCTATATCCTAAGATCAAAAATAAACCTCACCTTTTTGCATTACCGCCACTTCAAACCCCCCTCCCCCCCCCCCCCCCCCCCCCCCCCCCATAAATAAATAAAATTATGAAGCAATACATGTAGGAAAGAACATGCATCATCAGTTTCAATCATTTATTATATTCTACCATCAGTTGGACATATCCATACTATCATAAGTTAACTATTATAATTACACCTGTGGCCAGCATTTTGTAGACAACAAGATAACGATAAAGGGTTAACAGGGTGCCCATGCATGAACTAATATAAGCAGCTCATGCATATGTAATACTATTTTTGCAATAAGCATAATCTACATTAGAATGCACGAAGGAAACTTGCGAATGAAATATGCATGACACCATTAACACCTTCCTCACCGTTACTTTTGCGTACAATGCTCCATTGCTGCTTAGGTATTGGAGCCTCAGGGATAGCCAAGCAGTCCACAGCAACGCTGATGCAGCAATATAACCTGCACAACACAAGATAATCTCTTCCAAGTGCCTCTGTGAGAAGGACGTGTGCTATGGGGACATGGTGCATAATATGGAAATTAATGCTTACAGATAACCACTACTGTCTGAACAACATGCATGAAATTGATCTTTTTTTCATCAATCACCCGTATTTAAGTTGAGATGGTTGTTGTAAAATGAGGACAGTTTTGAAGAATAGCAATTGGTGGCTAAGTCTAAGAGTGTTCATAGACATATCACTTATGTATCAGTTTATTTTTAAGTATACATAAAGACATTTAAAAAAATATAAAATTATTGAACTGCATATGCATGTATACACACTTTATTAAATTATTTTCAGCCTGACCTCAGTCTGAGTATCGCAAGGAATGTCCAGTTCAGCATATATTCCTAAGCTCTCAGTCTCACGATCAAGTGAGGGGAGATGTTGCGAGCGTTGATTTGAGTTTGCCATTTCCGGGTCAGGAGTTTGATAGCAGTGGAGACTAGCTGTTTCGTCGGTAGCACCACGTGCACCATTGTGAATGTGAACTTGCTAAAAATGATGCATTGCATTTTTAAAAAAACCCCCAAAAAAACAGATTATGTACTGGCAGTCAAACTAAGAGGCATGTATATGTACATGAAATTATTGTACCGGTTATATACATGTACATGCATATGTATATACACATGCATATCTTACTTGTGCATAAATGTTTATGTTGGCCGCTACAGGTCCACCATTGGCACCTAAGGAGATGTGTATGGCATCTTGCACTGAATTGTTCAGCGAAGCGTCCAACGACGTTCCTGATGGAACGGGAACCGGTCCCCTCGAACCCTCGGACCTTGTTCTCCGCATCACACTTAGCACTGAGCGAAGTGCTCTTGAAAGTCTAAATCTTGGCTGATGTCCTTGCTCCATAGCGCCGGCCCGTTTGAATTTTGGATTTCGAATTCGTGACTAGACAACTGATTTTACTTCTAGTGCCTCGGGCCATGTCTAAACGCGACTAGGCTGCCAAAGGAACTGTACGATGAGAATGATCAATTAATCGTCACACTGTACGCGTTGCTATGCATGTATGTGCTTTGTGTGGGGAGGCGTTCGCTCGCTATTATTGATTGTTAGGTATACGCGATGCTATGTTTGCCTCAAAAGCTAATTATACTATATAATGAGCTAATCGAGCGTGTCCCGGTGAAGTAATGTAGGCAACCCCTTAAATTCGGCATTCTTCCGAATTTAAGCATTGTCATGTTAAAGTTGAAGATGGAACAATAGCGGTTGGTGTGTGGGTAGGTGTGAGTGGAACCCTAATTAACATTCAACTAAACAGACTGCCAGTGAACATGGTGATTGTGATGTCAGAGAACAGCATGGCCCTGCAGAAGACGGCCATGAACAAATTACTAACAATAAATTAAACAGGTTTTCCGGGGGGGGGGGGGGGGGGGGGGGGGGGGGGGTGTGGATTATGCGTGAATGTAATCATTCACAAACCTGATCAAAGCAATTAATGCTATCTGTTTTGTCCTTGAATTCAGCCTTGTTTGACCCTAAGCCAATGCTAAAATAGAATGCCTGGATCTTCTTTCACTGACAGCATTTGTCGCTGCATGGCACAACAAGGATCAACCATGCCACTTCCATTACTTCACCTTCTTTACTGCAACATTGTACATGCAGGTACGCAGTTTTGTGAAAACTTAAGTTTTATTGAGCAGTTGAGGTTCCATACCAGACCCAGATGGGTTGTTAGCAGCGCTCCTCCCTTAGAAATCCTGCCAGCTTTAGGACTTTAAGCTAAAGTCTATGTAATTGCATTCTAAAAAATCGATCAATCTGCAGTCATTATTACACATCTGTATCTATGATGACCATTTAATTTGATTACCTAATAGTGCAATTGGCTATTGCAATATTAGGTAGATCCATGCATTCCTATTCCTAAGCAAAAATCAATACAATCTAGAAGTACACTGAGGTGTGAACTGAATTGTTTGCTTGGGGGGGGGGGGGGGGGGGGGGGGGGGGGGGGGGGGGATAGGGCAAGTTCTCAAATTGCCCCTGCAGCGCTCCACCCTGCGTAAAACAAATGGAGAAAAACTACATATAGCATGCCAATATTATTGGCCCATTTTTGTCAAAAATTTAAGACATTATTAAGATTATTATTATAATTTTGAGGTACATGTACTTGTAATTCATTTGGTGCAAATCTTAGCAAGCTGTGTACATGTAAGTGAAGCCACAGAGGAGAGGCTTTTGTCGGACTGGGTATAGTCAACAAGTCGTATATCTCTGGCCCCAATTATTAAATTAGTAAAGTGTTGATTATGAATTCAAGGCTCTCTAAAATTGTCACTTCTGACGTATTTTGGAGATCCAGATCAGAACACACAGAATGCCCTTGTAGACATCTGGTGAAGATCCTTTTTTATGGTTCGGAACCTCATACAAGTCACTCATCCCAACGAATGTTCAGTCAAAAGCACCATCTTGCCGGAAGAAAAAAAAGAATTCATATTCCAATACCAGTCTCTTCTCTCTTCTTTGATGCAATGAAATTAATACATCAATTCTTTCTTATCAGCCGCATGTCATACCATCATTTGTATAGGGTAGCGTCAGGTATGGTCGCCAGGGGACGAGTGTACGCCACACGTCCTTTCAAACGTGGCGCTAGGGCTTACCTAACGTTTGTATGTCTTGGCACAAAATGAAAGTAATACTTCTGGGACTCGGTGTTTACGGCACATTGTTCCAGTTTTATTTACTATTAACATTTTTGCTAAATAATTATACAAAGTTAGCTACATGTACCTCATTTATAGGTAGAAATGGCGCGGTAAACACCGCACAATGGTGCAAGTGTGTGTTAGCAAGGTATATAGCACAGATTGGCGTAAAATCAGTCGTGCTATTATAGAAGAGCAGTTATTTCTGTAGAATGTACTTAGCTAAAAGAAACCTTATGACTCGAGAATTAGTGAGGGTGGCCGCGAACACTTCAACGGAAATTTACGCTCGTAAGTAGTAGTCGCCATGCAGGGGTGGCGACTATATTCCTACCTCCACAAATTATGTCTTTAGGCTTAAATTGGCAACCATTAGGCTCCCAAACGTTTCCTATATCTTGTGTTTGAGGTTTGCATGTTGTGGAGGAGTGTTCGCCATATATATATGTAGAGGTATACCACGGGTTGTGTCTCATTCCGCATGCGGTCCTTTCAGTTAAAAGACTATTGAGTCTTGAATGTAGGCCTATAGCCTACTTGTTTTCATCATTTATCAAGCTTAGCTGGAGAGAGTACAACTACTTCTGCAAATACAGAGAATATTATCTTGAACTTACTTGTAGATCTAACTTACATATGCATACATTTTGTACATGCATATGCCATATGCAGCAGCAAGCAGACCAAAATCAAGAATTACAGTTACCTCACCTCCCATGCATACCATTCTTTCGAAACTATTCAGTGGAGTGTGCATGCATGTGATCCTTTTCCATGTCTTTCCTATCAGACTTGGGTTGCCACATTGCAAACACCAAAGGTGACAAAAGTTCTCTGGCATACCTCCTGCAAAAGTTGTCTTTTGCCATTCAGAGGGGGGAATGCTGCATCTATTTTTGGAACTCTGCCTCTAAACCCCTCTCCTCTGAATGAATGTTATGCATTGTAATATAATATAGTTATTTTTATTAATTCCCTTGAAATTAGCTACTTTAATGTGATGGTTGCTGAGAAGATGGAATAGCGTACATAAAAAAGACTGAAGTATTGGTATATGATCAACAATAGCATAATGTTTTATCAGTAAGTATGTCATCAGGCTCTGTATAAAAATGTTTTAGATGCAAGCATAACCAGTTTTTGTAATTTAATTTATTGAATATCACTGATATCATAATAACGACTTTTAGTATTGGTACATGGCACTATCTTACAACGAAACACAGGTACATATACTTCAATCCTTAGCTGTATATACAATTTAGGTGGTAAATGAAGTGTTTATGAAAGAATGGTCGCCTAGTTAAGCAATGTTGTGTTACAATCCACCTTCCATTCGCTACGTAGCAACGAAATACTAGTCTCGTACCCAGACCCAAATGTACGTAACGATGATAATCATCGTTACGTACATTTGGGTCTGGGTACGAGACTAACGAAATACAGGGGCATATATACGTGGCGAGAGACCAACCGCACTGGCGACTATACCAGAAATCCGCTTAATTGGACAAAACAGTTGTTTTTTTTTTTTAACGAAGCGCTAGTAGTATAGAGAGATAGCTGACGCTCTCTTGGAGTCAGGTACAGTATGTTTATATAATTATCCTTCCTGTTTATTGTATATTCAAGACAACCGACATCGGTACCCGCGGGTGGTGAAAACTACCAACGCTCCCCTAAATATTGCAGGTTCTCATATCATTTCTGAACAGTATAGACATTGAAAGCAGGTAGCTAGCGATCTGATCGTTAAATTAAGAGTCCGTCAAAAGCGGGTCACGTCCGTCACAATAGGCGTAATTATATCAGTCAGTCCCTCCCCATCAATCCGGCAGTTTGGTGATTATATTCATTGTGACGAACCCACAATGACATCGTCGTCAGTAGGCACTTGTATAAATAATGACATCGCAGACGATACCATAGATGTTCTGGTTTGAAGCTTGCACTAGGGGCAACAGACGGGGAGTCTTAACCCCAAACCAGACGAAGCCCTTGGGAAGGTCTGAGACAAAGGTCACGTGATCACTCTAGACGAGTGCCCCTTTAGAGGGGGTGGGTCACCAGAAATGGGCCTGGGGACTGTGCTAATGCAAAAGACTCTAGCTTATAGATGATGCGCCAGCACGTTGCCTCACAGGTTGAAATCAGGCCCACGACCAGCGACTGGAGTCCAATCTGCAAGGTGCCACCGTATTTATGGTGACGTAACTCAATTCAGACTACTCTCAAACCATTACATCATTTTTGTCTACATAAGGGTGTTCCATGACCCGTATAATGAGAGCCAAAGCCACTGCCTACATTAAAATGTATTTTTAGCGAAGGGGGGGCAAAAAAAAAAGTTATAGACACCATCGAGGGGGGGGGGGGGCAAAAAACAAAGTGGATAACACCATCCCCCAACTTTGAAGAGCTCATTGAGAGCATCACGAATATGCTGTTATTTTTTTCAGGGGGGTCTAGGAAAAAAAGTTATGAGGTATCAAAGTTAGGGGGGGGGGGGGGGGGTCTTGGACAAAAAATTTTTTTTTTTAAAATTCATCACTTTTCTTAATTTTTTTTTGCACTTTAGCTCGCACTACAGCAACATAATGATGGAATCATATTGTTTGTAGTGTTCATGGGTATCCAATTCGTGCAAAGATACGGGCTTAACTGCCTATCTAGTGCGATTGTAAGCTATTTCATTGTGGAAAGCATATTATCACGTGACTGAGACACAATTCGTGGGCGTGGCCTTCATACCAATTCACTACCCAATAGTGCAACAATTGAAGCGTCGCAAAGCAATGTAAAAACTATACTAACGCTACTAAGTAAGCCACGGATACACCTGGTACTAAGTAACATGCATGAGGTCACGCCGACTCACGCCTCATGCGAGCATGCCCCGCCTGCTATTGTTTAAACGAGTACTTTACCAAATCATGAACGATAATGCGTGCCGTTCTTCAAAATCTTGTTGGAGTACCGCAAACCTTAATTGATGGGCAGGGATGTAATATTCGATAGGCCTACAGCCTGTGCATTACGTCATGGCACGAGAGACTGAGTATCGCGAAATTCTATGGTACAAGTGAAACAGCGTCTCCAGCTGCAAGCGACGAAGTGACAAAAACCTACAACAGCAATCTGCAACGAAGCCTGCTTTCTATTATCTTAATTGTAGGTGTGGTCAATTGTCGATTACGTAATTATTTTAAGGGGCGTGGTCAAAAAATGGGCGTGTTCGAAGGCGGAGGGAGGGGGGGGGGTTGACCTGGCCCTTGGTTTTAAGAATTTTTGGGATGGTGTCTATAACTTTTTTTTTTGCCCCCCCCTTGGACACCATCCCAAAAATTCTTAAATCAAGGGCCAGGTCAACCCCCCCCCCCCCCCCTCCGCCTTCGAACACGCCCATTTTTCGGGCACGCCCCTTAAAATCATTACGTAATTGACAATTGACCACACCTACAATGAAGATAATACTACAAATTGCAAGCAGGCTTCGTTGCAGATTGCTGTTGTAGACGTTGTCACTTCGTTGCTTGAAGCTGGAGACGCTGTTTCACTTGTACCTTAGAATATCGCGATACTCAGTCTCTCGTGCCATGACGTAATGTACGGGCTGTAATATTACATCCCTGCCCATCAATTAAGGTTTGCGGTACTCCAACAAGATTTTGAAGAACGGCACGCATTATCGTTCATGACTCGGTAAAGTACTCGTTTAAACAATAGCAGTTGGGGCTTGCTCGCGTGAGGCGTGATCTAATAGTGGCGTGAGCTCATGCATGTTACTTAGTACCGGGTTTATCCGTGGCTTACTAGCGTTAGTATAGTCCTTATCTTTGCATTGCTTTGCGACGCTTCGATTGTTGCACTACAGTACTGGGTAGTGAATTGATGTCATCGCTTATACGAAGGCAACGCCCACGAATCGTGTCTCAGTCACGTGGTAATATGCTTTCCACGACGAAATAGCTTCATACAAATAGTTACAATCGCACTAGATAGGCAGTTAAGCCCTATCTTTGCACGAATTGGACACCCATGAACCTACAAACAATATGATTCCATCATTATGTTGCTGTAGTGCGAGCTAAAGTACAAAAAAAAAAATTAAGAAAAGTGATGAATTTTTTTTTTTTAATTTTTTTTAGCCAAGACCCCCCCTCCCCCCCTCTAACTTTCATACCTCATAACTTTTTTTCCTAGACCCCCCTGATAAAAAGAATAGCATATTCGTGATGCTCTCAATGAGCTCTTCAAAGTTGGGGGATGGTGTCTTCCACTTTGTTTATTGCCCCCCCCCCCCCCCCCCCCCCTCGATTTTTAGCGTAAAAATAATGATGTTGACCGCAATTTTCCAGTATAAATGTATGCCTAATAACTGCACTTGAGAAAAAATTGGGTAAATTGTACATGTACGCGAAAAACTGGTGCACGCCACCCTTGCGCGCGATATTCATTCTGCATAAGTCTGACTCTATATACTATTAGTGTCCTTAGCTACAAATACATTGATCAAAGTAGGCCCCTTTGATGCATCTGGCAAAATGCAACTGAATTAATTGTCAATTACCAGGGATCATAATTATATACACAAACTGAACAAATTATAGCTAATCATGGTATGGTAGTTTATTGCACCAGCACCTGCAGAACCATGCATTGTTACCTGCAGGCAATGTCATTGCCTGATAAGTCCACATACAATTACAGAATGCATATTCCGGCCAGGACTTTGCATTTTTACGAGCTATTGTTCCAGTTCTAGTAGCTCATCTCTAAATCGAGCCACCATGTCACTGCCTCTGTCAGATTCAAAGTGATCCGATCCTCTACTGTTCCAACTGGAACAAAAAGAAACAACTTTACACTTACCAAAAGCAAACTGGCAACTTAAAGAGGTTGAAATATTGTATAACAGGGTCCAAACCAATATACATCACCATATATTTACACCAGTTGGACAATAATTGAAGATTCTCCTTTTTAAACAAATACATAGTAGTTCAGAGCAATTAATAGAAAAAATACTAATTAATTCCACTGCAATTAGTGAAACAAATAACAGATCTTATGTTTTGAAATTGGAGTGTTTCAAATAGCAGTACAGTTGACCTTGTTAGGGAGGAGCAGAGGGGTCAAATGATTAGTCAACTCCCACCAGAGTGGTCACATGTAAGCACAGCTCCCTGCTTCTGGGTATACAAATAACCTTTAATGATTACCTCCACTATTCCTTCTGTCTTACACTGCTGGGTAACCATGGTGATGGCACAAATATATCATACCTTTTGACAGTGTAAGAGGAAGCATCATGTGGCCTCAAGGTAGTGTATTAGGGAGGAGAGGAGGCATTTGCAGTGTGCCACAATGGAGTGGGTGTAGTGATGTGGTCACTTCTTGGACCTCTGCACTCTTAGCACACCAGCATACACCTATACATCACATAACAACGTTGTAGAATGAATAAAGAATTTTATTTCAAACAAAAACATACATTTAGTTAGCAAACATGCATGCTACTAAAACCACACAGCTCCAAGCTTAATAGTCAATCCACTACACACACCAGCTGCAGTATACAAACACATACACACATGCACATACACACACATAAATACATACAGTGCATACACATAAGGCTGCGGAGTTAACATCTTGGCTGATAAAACATTCATACGGATCTGTGACTTTATCCTGAGGGCTCTTGAGCTACTGAATCCCGAGGCACAAAGATTACTAAAATTGAAACTTGGTACATGTAGCTCTGCATGTACTACATGACCATGTATATAAGGTGTATTTCGTAGCCTCTCTGAAGTTTTTAATACTCTTACTGGAAAGCTGATCATGAGGCTCTTATAATCCCTCCCTACATGTATGCTTCCTCCACTAGGTTTATATCTTAGATCCCTGCACCTGACCAATCAAATTGCATTGTTTACTCATGCCACAGTGTAAATGTTTCCTGCTATTACACCAGTTGAGAAAGGACGTGTATTAGATCAGTTTATAGCATAGCTTGTACATTTTTTTGTACACATTAATGTACTGTACCTGTACTTGTGAAGCACATACGATTTCAAAACAATTTTTTTTAACAACTGAATGAACTGAATATGCATGCTGCACTTCTGAGCTACAACGTAGCCTGCTTCATTTTAATCATACATACAGTGCATACACATAAGGCTGCGGAGTTAACATCTTGGCTGATAAAACATTCATACGGATCTGTGACTTTATCCTGAGGGCTCTTGAGCTACTGAATCCCGAGGCACAAAGATTACTAAAATTGAAACTTGGTACATGTAGCTCTGCATGTACTACATGACCATGTATATAAGGTGTATTTCGTAGCCTCTCTGAAGTTTTTAATACTCTTACTGGAAAGCTGATCATGAGGCTCTTATAATCCCTCCCTACATGTATGCTTCCTCCACTAGGTTTATATCTTAGATCCCTGCACCTGACCAATCAAATTGCATTGTTTACTCATGCCACAGTGTAAATGTTTCCTGCTATTACACCAGTTGAGAAAGGACGTGTATTAGATCAGTTTATAGCATAGCTTGTACATTTTTTTGTACACATTAATGTACTGTACCTGTACTTGTGAAGCACATACGATTTCAAAACAATTTTTTTTAACAACTGAATGAACTGAATATGCATGCTGCACTTCTGAGCTACAACGTAGCCTGCTTCATTTTAATCATATGAGTATTTATTGCTATAGATATCATGTGAAGATGTTACAAAGACTTCTGCATGGTGAGATTAAATAATAACTGCATGCATGTAAGAGTGTTAGGAATTCTTTTTCTAGTAACTAGGAACAAAGCCACAAACTGCTGAAGGTATTGTATATTTATTATAAAAGGGTAAAGCAAACCTCTACCCTCAAGAAAAACTCTGCAGTATCTATTTAACGTGTATAACATTATTAGAACTGCAAACGTTTTTGTAATTTATTAATAGCTTTTAGGTTTGGACCGTTTATACTATAGCTTGTATACAGCTATGCTGATTTACTTTTCGGCATTGTAGCTAAAAACTCACGGTTTCATTCTTTGGCAGTACACTACAGCTAGGGTATATTATATCCATCTCCCAGACGAGCGGTCCATACGGTGTAAAAAATGCATATTGTTGTACAACACACGCGTATACTAACACATTTATCAGTGCATATAACACTGCGTAAATATATACGAGCGGAGGGGGAACTCATAAACCAATGGTGCTGTCGGTGGATGGACTGGTTCGCTACACAGCTGCAGAGAGCCCGGACATTTCCTAAAGAGATTAGCTAGCAGTCAACCTGGTTCACATACATGTATATCTACTGTATTTCCGCGCACCTCGATCTCTACTCTATATATTTTATAGATAACTGATATGGTTTTGTATTTCATTCGATATGAATAAATGTTGATAATAATACAAGACAATAATAATACATGAACAAATGAATATAACATCACATTACTAATATTATGGTTAAGCCAATGAAATGTTACTAAATGCATAAAACCTCAGAAAACTAAAAGAGAGGCAATTCAGGCCTTACAGTCAAGTTACCTAGCTGGACAGGATGGCTCTGCAGTTGGCTCTCACTAAGGCTAGGCCTAGGCAGCTGCATATTCCAAAGATGGTCCTGGACTTGGGTTGGCCAACACCCATAGGTCTGGACCACAAGTGGGATGCAGACCCAACCCAGTTCCTCACACTTCCTGTCATTGCTGTTGTGCTTTCTGTTCTCAGCTACAAGGGCTGCCGAACCTGCCATCATGCTCGCTTTTAGCAAGACACTTGAATGTAGGTGGACGTGACGGACAAGTCAAAGGCAGCAGGTTTGCCAAGGTTCCAGTTAGGGACAAGAACATCTGCTGGGTGGGATTGTGTATTGGTAAACCCAGCCCCGCATCCCATCTCTAGACGTGGACCCAGGCAAGCACGTTGGCAGAAGTCTGAAAAAATGTCCCGGAGCTTATTATGGCGCAATACCACATCCCCTCCATGCTTACAACTGAGGGCGTGATGGCCAAAGTCATCCAATGCAAAGGAAGGACAGTGAACTTTGGCCTTGGACAACCGGGATACCCAACACCACTTCAGTGCCACTTGAAATTCTGCCGGATCCAAGAGGAGGTTAAGTCGAGGGGAGGGAGTGACTGACTGCCAAGCAGAGGCATGAGGGGAAGTGATAGACAAAAGACGAGCCCTGTCAGTCAAGGTTGCACTTTGAAAAAGGTTATTGAACTGTTGGTCTTCAAGCTTGGAAGATAAGATCTTCTGTGAGAGATGGGAATTTTGTACCAACTCAAGGGTAAGGAAATCCTGGGGGTCCACAAGACTGTTATAAAGGTCGACTGAAGAGGACAGATACTTACCTGACAATGAGGAGAGGCCTGAAGACTGAAATGAAGCTACGTATGCTGCAGGGGAATGGCAAGATAGGTGCCGAAGCCCTACGCCCCCCTATTTAAGCTCAGTTGTGCCTGCTGCCAAGTGGAGGCAGAAGCATTCACTGCAGTACATTCTGAGAAGCATCGCTGTACACAATCATCAAACATGGCAAAGGCCTCCTTAACTAGGGGAGGTGGAGTATTTCTAGATAGATGCACTAGTCTACAAAAGCCCTCACATTGTTTAAGAAGAAGCAAGGCTACCAGGGGGACAATGGATCCCACAGCTTCCAAGTTACTAAGTAACTTGCAAGCCTCAGACTGCTTTTGAGCTACAAACTTTGCGCAAAACACTACATGTAGGTCACCTATGGGAGCCCCCAAGATCACAAAGTGGGGCACATTGGATCACAAAGTGGGGCACATTGGATTGCTTCATCTCATCTGGGAAGGTACTAAGATCACTTAAACTGTACAATTCACACTTGGTGGTGTTGATGTAAAGGCCAAGTGGTGGTCCAAGGTCTTGGATAATGGTGAGAACACGAGCAATGGCTGCAGTCGGGCCAGCAACAACACCATCATCAATGTACCATTGATGAAACAATAAGGATGCACAGTCAGCATCCTCCGCAATTGCTGACACAACCTGTTGCAGCGCTAGACAAAAAAGAAGGGGACCTAAAGGATCACCTTGTTGAACACCTGTCAATGAGGAAATGGTACCCAATGGTTGCCACAAGGTAGGATGCTGACCATAGCACCAAGAAGACCATTGAAGTAGTTCTGGGAAGTGTACACTGCAGGCATCAAGGACAGCCTGTCTGGATACCCAATTGAAAGCATTGTGCAAATCAATTTTCAGGACTACAAAATCATCCTGCCAATGTTCATCCACGCAGCATCTCAGACCATGGATTATCTTCTCAGCACCTCCTGGACAAGCTACCCCAAGCTGAAGAGGAGCCAGGATGTCATGAGCTTTTTCCTTTGTGATAGGCAATTCCCAGCCAGACGCCTAATGGCTTCTCCAACTGCAATAGGCCGGATGTCCGTGGGGGAGTCTTGGGATTGTTTTTTTTTTCCAAGGCCACCAGGTTACCCCCTGTGAGAAACCTAGCCACCTGCACAGGAACCTTGCCAGAGATAAGTAAGTTGACCACATCTCTGAGTACTGCACCAATGGGGAACTGAAGGGCAACCTCCGCTGCCTCTATCAGGTGCTGTATGCGAAGACCCGAGGGGCCACATGCTGTATCCTTCGGGAAAGAGTGCAAAATGGCCATGATGTCAAAGTCCAGTGGGAGGCAAGGAGCAGCCGAGGGAGGTGCTGTGGGAGGCGTTGGGGGGTGCCTTTCGGATGCTTTGAGACCAGGAGGTTCCATGTGGTATCGTTGCTGGGGGCCAGGTCAGAAGAAATTAGGACCTGACAGGCCTTAGAGAGAAGTCCCTTCTTGGCGAGCGATACTGCAGTCTGGACTGCTGAATAATTGTGTTTAGGGGTGAGACGGGGACCAGAGGAATGATGACTGGATGCTCGATTCCATAGAGCACTGAACTCACCTTTGGACCACTGGGCGCATAGATGACTGATAGGTACAGGTTTGTGATGGCGGCCTCCACGCTTTGGGGCAAGCAGAATGCATTTAGGCAGCATGAACACTTTAGGCCAGGCATCCTCAGAGTTATCATGCAAGGCAGACCTCAAGGCAGAACACAAAGCAAGGGCAAAAGCTTGTCTATCTTTCACAGGGATGTGTCTAACTGTACGACCTGGTAGTTGACAGACAGAGTCAAATGTGGGCAGGGGAGCAGGAGGGTCTGCACCTTGAACATGGAGGGGGGACTGAATATGGGGGGTGTTGCTGAGGAGTGTGTGCATTTCCGAAGGTGAGAGGAATGGTGTGAGTTAGCCACCAGCTGCTGGCAACCAGGACAAATAAACAGGTCTTGTTCTTGAAGCCAAGGGCCCAGGACTGCGCCAGGGAAGAAACTCTGAGCATGTAAAGCCATATGCTGATGCCACATAGTACGTGGGAGCAATGAGTTGTCGGCAGCCTTCGACTGGACAGGATTTCTTATGGGGATGCTGGCGGGAGGACAAGACTTCAAGCTGCTGGGAAGGAATCTGTGCCTGCAGCAAATTGTTAGCACTAAATGCAGCTGAGGGGAAAGAAGATTGCCGACAGCACTGGTGATGAAGACTGTTGGTGCAGTGCTATGATAGGCGAGGGGGCCGAACCAGAATGACCATCGCTCGGACATGGAATTGGGGCAACCATTGACATCACAACATTAGAGGTAACCGGCCCCATAGAGGGGATGGGGGCAGGGTGTGGCCAAATAACGTTGCAAGCCTGTTCACCCGGGAGAGTTGGCGGACTCTGAGACGAAGGGGTCGAAGGCAGGAATGGCCCCTGTACGAGTGGGAGAGAAAGTGAGGTATGCGGTTGAAGCGAAGCCTGGAAGGGGGGGGGGGGGGGGGGGGGATCCGCTATGACACCGGTGTTTTATACGGATTCCAAGTTTAAGTGTATGGCATCGATTGGGTAAAAAAAAAATTAAAACAGTTAAATAGTAACCATGCAACTACAGAAATCAAACAGCACGCCTTTTAATGAAGTGCTCGCTTGCTATCCTATAAGTCTATACAACCGTGCTCGCTCGATACGGTTTTGACGGTGCACAATCTATATACCCATTGACCAGTATAAATATATGCAATGAAATGTCAATGCATGGACATTAACTATGCGCACGCATAGCGACCAGGCGCAATTATATCATGGTAGTGAGGAGGAGGCAGACATAAAGTGGGCGAGGTCAAACCATACTGAAAGAGGGGCGAAGCAGTTCTCCACCTTTGTACCGTGGCGTTGGCGCACACTGCACTTTCCGTGGAGGCATATTCGTTCAAGATGGCAGTTACATTCGTGGTCATGTGGTTTATCATTTGTGGAGTGAAGTTCAGATCCCTCGGGTAAGGTCGATGTTTACCATTTTCGCCTGATAAATCCGTGTGGAGTACAGCTTGTCCCCTGAACAAAATCTCACTTCGAATGATGATTGACATTTGACTAGCCCACCATGTTTGCTCGTCAAACGCTGGGTCATAGGGGAGAATGTGGCGAATTGATTTGTAGTGAAAGGCGTTTAAAATGGCGTCAAACCACACAGTTACGACAAACTCTTCCGCCTCACCGGAGCATTGTTTATCCACGTGAAAATTGCGTATCAACTTAACCATTTCAGGATCAACTGCTGCAATAGCCGGCTCATAGGAACGCAAAGAGTTCTCAAACCTCCTCCATGGACCTATAGGTAGTCTTCTGGGATCTTCAAGAGTAATGTCGTCGTCCATGAACACATAATAAAGGTAGGTCTTATTTCTTTTCATGGCGGTTTCAAACAAAAGGTTCCTTCCCGTGGTCCAAGATGTGCTGGTGTTCAAAATATAGTGCAAGTGAGCCGCCGGTGCGTCCAGACACGCCTCCTTGTAGGAAAGGACGATAACTTCGAACCCCTGGTTTTCGCCACCGAAGACATCCATCTTCTTGTAGTAAGGAGGAATGCACTGCTCTGTTTGCATGAGGTATAGGATGGTGGAAGGAGGGGCAATGCGACTTTGGGTTGGAAGGGGAGTCAGTTTGACAGAACTCGACATGGCACTTGAACCTGTTGGAGTGCCTCGCTCGGTACTAATAGTGTTATCCGTACCATATTTCGTACTAGTGGTAGTAAGCACGTCACTCTTTGAACTAGGTGCAGGGCCGCACAGCCTCTCCTTTGATTCCGCCGCCATTTCGGGCGGGTCGCGTGTATCGCTCTTCATAAAGGAGCGTGTTAGAAAGAACAGAAGACACATGAATATAGCAGCTGACAGACCCAGAGTGACAAACTTCGCTAACTTCATTATCGATACTCTATACTCCCAACCAGAGATAATATGTCGCTACATAGTAACATGCTATCACGTGACTAGATACATGTATGGTCAAGGGCCTTTGCAAGATTAATCATGCAGGCAGTCATGGCCGTATGCTCAATACTAAAGCAGAATTGCGTAGGAGGGTGCATGGGGCTACTAATTACATTCTTGCTAGAAGTTTACATATAGGAAGAAATCTCTGTGAAGTAGTTCAATTAAGTTTTCAGCTTTACTTAATTGCAAAGGAGCAGCGGCGGATCCAGGATTCCCTATAGGCCATCGGGATCTGGGACTTCGCACCAGAAGCCAACGCTTTTGCCCTCCAATAGTACGCAAAAAACTGCACTAACAACAGATCGAGGCTGGGGAGCCGTAATGTTCCAAACGCTCACCCTTCATTTGTTTAGAAAGTACACTATAAGCTCACTCATCGGAGCCTGGGGCGGAACTCCAGAAGCTCTGCAACTTCGTTATAAAATCATTGAATCCCTTCGAAAAATGTTTTACTCGATTTGATTTGCTCTTTTTAAGAATTAGATTACAATGATTTGTGCTATGCATTTGCTAGCTGCTCATTTGTAGTACAATAAAAGAGCCAATTCATCTTTCAGTCGAGGATGCCATGCCGCAAATGTGTTCTCTATAACCGTCACATAGCCATCATACAAGGCCAAGGCTCCTAGCCATTATCGTTTAAATATACATCTGTAGGAAACTGAATGCATCTTGCTGCAAGCTTTTAGAGACAGAAAAAAGGCACACTAACCATTCAGTGCAACGTGCATTTTGTACATGTAAATGTCAGTTTGGTATAATACTATTCTTGAAAGCAAAAACTCCTGATTAAATGATAGAATTAATTATCAACAGGGGCGGATACAGGATTTCAGACAAGGGGGGTTGTTAATGAATAAAAGACGAGCGGGGGGGGGGGGGGGGCTGTCCGCTTTCGGCCGATTCTACGAGCGGGGGGGGGGGGGGGGGGGGGGGGCTGTCCGCTTTCGGCCGATTCTACGAGCGGGGGGGGGGGGGGGGTGCTGTCCGCTTTCGGCCGATTCTACGAGCGCGGGGGGGATGCTGTCCGCTTTCGGCCGATTCCACGAGCGGGGGTGCTGTCCGCGTGCGTAGGAAAAACAAGGTTTTTGGACAAAAGAGAGGGTTGTAAACCCTAAGACTGCGTGCAAAAAAAATGGAATTTGGACAAGAGGGGGGGTTGCAACCCCCAACCCCCCCCCCCCCCCCCCCCTCCTGTATCCGCCCCTGATCAATGCTGCTCAGGATCTCCTCACAATAAGTATAACGCATGGCCTTCAAAACCCACTGCTAGCAACTATACAGCAAAATGTGGTTGTACATTATTGGATAACCACCTCAGCCTTTGGTTGCTCCTATTCTACTGTTAGTATAAATGGCACCATTCCAGAGTCTACTCAAAGGCATGAACATCAATCTATTACAGTTGTATATGTTAATGTGCATGTGGACAAGCAGCCAAACCAAGACAACTGGTTTTTATGCATTAGCTTTTTGCACAGCACTCTGTGCTGCATGGAAATGTCCCCCCTAATTCTTACAATATTATAAGTTCTCTGCAGGTGCAATGCATGAGAGAACATTTGAGACTGTGGATATATAATAAGTGGGCAATAAATAGAACCATTTCCCGGCTTCTGCAGTAATGGCAAGAAGGAGAATACAGAGGAACAGACACTGTGGATCGACATAATCTGTTTGTTTCAGAGATGGTAAAATAATTCAATGTGACGTTTGTAAGGCACCACAAGTGTCTGACAGTACAAGGTATTGCATGTTTGGGATAATCCATGCATTCAATGGATATGCAATTTGTGTTGCAACAGTTGAAGAACCCTGCATTGGTACAGGGTTTTTTGAAAGGATTTAGATTAAATCAGAATCTAAATCATTTACAGTGGCAATATACTGGCTGTGATCGGGATTATTGCTGCTTGTACCTTCACATGCAATCTGTTTCACAATCATATTCTGCCTATACATGACATGCAATACCATGATGTGACATCAATCATTAGTGTACATATATGTACATGTACTGCATGTAAGCGTACATACATGTAATCTAGTATTAATGTATTTAGTTTTAAAGCAGGTCGACCTGCTTTAAAGCGGGTCAGTTGCTGCATGAAGTACATTTGATATCGGGTTGACCGTCTTTAAAACCGTTGGCCAGCTTTAAAGCCTGTCGCACGGGTTTTAAATCGGGTCGTAACAAATACAACATTTATATTAAAGAAAAGTTCCGAATACAGTCGACTTGAATTAATAATTATTATGGCTTTCAAACTCATTTGCCAATATATGTGTCAGACTCTTCTTTATGCACATGCAAGTGCATGCCTGAACCAGTTTAACCGAATCTGTTTTCAAGTCGAAAGACAAAAACCCTGTTATGATCTTCCAACTTCCTGTTGGCCTAAGTTGAGGTCGTTTGTGGACGGAATGTATTTGCTGTTTTATCACCGGATATGACAAGAATCTCTGCTATGGGTAATAATAGATGCTTGCCAGGGGTATTCGACAAACTAAAACGGTGTGGTCGTTCAGCAATAGTCTGTTTTGTCTCACGGACTTATCTTCTGCCATGTTCGCGTGGGTGTTGTTTGCTCATTTGCAAGCCAATTTGAGCCAATTTCGATGCATTCCTCATTACGTGACGCGGCGTGACGTAATTGCTCATTAGAACCAGTCAGGCATTTGCCCAGACCCTATCGGCCCATGTGGATACTGGCTACGCCAAACTAGAGTCTAGCAGTGGCGGTGTGGCCAGGGTGGGCAGGGGGGCAATTGCCCCCCAGCGACCCTAAAAACAGGGGCGCCAAAATACAGCTAGGGCGCCAAAATGACGGCTGAAGTATGCATGGTGTCTTAACAGACTCAAAGTAAAGTTAGCCTGGAATGCGCTGCTTATATAAATGCTTGAGGCTACAAAGCGATTAATATCACTTATTAGGCTGCGATCGCTACTATATCTATTTATTTGTTAATAGAAATTAATTAAACTATTGCATTCGTTTATTTGGATAACCATAAAACAAAGCGTGGTAAGCAGTCGTTATACCAAGGACACTTAATTATTACATGGACTGGAAACCGCCATGTAACGTAATACTATAAATTGTCGCAATCCTCGTTGCGCCTCGTTCCCAGATTTTTCGGACAAACAAAGGGTTTTGTGAAGTCGTCTTAGCTTTGGAGTGACTTACAGTTACAGAAAGCTGTTCATTTGTTGAGGTAAATCCGTTACAAGTCTTAAAAATTACGTTAACATACGGTTCTTAGCTTCTACGTGCGTGTTTTGCCTTGCTACGCTACTTTGGTTAGGCTCCTGGACACACCGATGAGCAGACACTTGTTTTGAAAGGTGTTCCCAGCACTTAATGGTATGATACAACTCGTGTGTTAGTTTGTATTGGAAAGGATGTTTCTTACAGAAAGGGCAAACGATTTTAATCGAACGATGCGCATGTTCTCTTTGTCAGGCCCCTGCAAATATGGTAATAGTTATGGCCTTATTTAACGTTCCACAGTATACCAGAATGGTTTCTCTAACTCGAGATTATATTTACATTATGGCTGAACCAATATTTATTTCTATACATTACTTTGAACTGATGTTTATTAATTATTGGTTCATTGCTCATTTTGAATAAGCGATGCCAAAAATAGCGAAGAATGGTTTATACATAACAAAAAACAACGTCACGGCACCCCAGTCAAGTCCCAGTCTTCTGATGCACTAACAACAGTCGCATCGTCGTGTACATGTACTGATCATTAATAATTCATGAGCAATGAGGATGGCGACATGAATTTATTGTGGTTTCCAGTCCATGTAATAATTAAGTGTCCTTGGTTATACTAAAGGGGCGTAGGAGCTGGGGCGGCAGCAGCGGCCATGGCGGCTGCACTTTTTCACAACAACAACATTTTTTTTTTTAATAGGTTGATAAGCGCGCATATATAATTCATAGCTGAGCAATTGCTGCTAGTTAATGACATGCAAGTGGTCTTCAAATCGATCGTGAGAGCTAGTTCAAGCTAGGCTACCCGTGCAACGTAGTTTACAACGGTTGCCAAAAGTGGCCTTGGCTATATCCGTTTTGTATTTTACATTACATTGGCAGAGGCAAGGTATCAAAACAAACTAACCTGGTTACAGTTTTAGCGTAGTTTTTGGGGAGTTTTCTATGCAAAAAGCGTTGGCTTCTGGGGCTCCGCCCCAGACCCCGATGGGGGAGCTTACAGCGCTCCCCCGTAACCCCTAGCTGAACGGGAGGGGTGCCCCCCTCCGTACCCTGCCCGGGGAGGCGGGGGAACCACCTTTGTTGGCCACTGCACTCTATATTTCCTTCCTACGCCACTGTACTTAAGATGATTATCATCTTAAAGTTGCGTTTCCGGAGTTGTGTGAAGTGTATTGCATTATTTCTGCCATACCGATCAGTTCCTGTACTGCTGAGCGCAGCTTTTCTGCGCTAAAGCGTGTGAAAACACGATTGAGGTCTACGATGGTGCAGGAGAGGCTGGAAGGATTATTGCTCTTGTCAGTAGAACGCAAAAATCTGCTAACACTGACGAAAGAATCAATAATCGATTCATCATCCTCTCACCTCTCAAGTGCGTTATTGTAATTCCAATGTATTGGTTGGACAGGAGCTCTTAACACGCCCCCCATTCTCCTTCAATTGTACGTGAAAATGACCGTGGCAATTTCGCTGTAAATGATATATACACTTCGTGTGCCACAACGCCACTGGAGTCTAGCAGCGCCTACGTGCGGCCCTAGGCGAAAAAGGTCGAGGCGGCCCATTCCATATAAGTATTGAGTGGGTCTTGCACATATCAGCCCTGTTGTACTGTTTGTTTATGCGAGTATAATACACAACAACGCGGAACTAAAACAACAGTCAACATGTTTGTCATGTGACAGCATGCAGTTACGCGGAACTGTCTGAAACAACAGGCAACATGTTACGCAGAACTGAAACAACAGGCAAAAGTGGGAACTGTAAAGAACGATACAAGCTATAGATAAAGATCGCCAAGTTAATAAAACTTCTTTGCTAAACTTTGTTATATACAGCTAATATTAAAATGCATGGCGGGGTTCACGGGCATATACGGGGTACTGCCTATACATTACCCGACTGACCGGCTACACTATCAGGCTGGTGTCAATTGCGCTGAATTGCGATTGGAGTACCGCACGAATTCTTACACCATGCAGCGTAAATCTCATCTAAACGCTACCTTATAGCATTAACAAAGCCATCGTACGCGTACCGCACTACTCAGCTGGAAAATCAGGGTTTAGAGAATTGATGAGTCTTCAGGTTGACGTAATTCAGGCTATAGGGAATGGTCATGATGTCTTTGGAGTACTACCAACCATGGGAAGAGTTTGTGTTTTGCATGCCTTCGTATATTATTTATGAACCATCTTCATCTTTAACAATAACTCTCAAATATCTAAACACTGCGATGATGGTGTTCCAAGGCTCCGTCTTTCATGAGCAAGCTCAGCCAAATCCGTTCAACAAGCGATATCATAATAGAACGTCTGCATGGGGGCTGTTACATGTATCTAAGCTCACTATACCAATCATTGCATGATACGTCATGCCGCGTCACGTAAACAAGTCTGTGAGACAAACCATGCACACTATTGCCGAACGATCACACCGACTTAGCTAGTCGAATATCCCTGGTTGCCCACAGCAGATCGATATATATTCTTGTCATAGCCGGTGGTAAAACATGCATGCAGCATGGCAAATAAATACCGTCCACTTATACATGCATTGCTTTTCAGTCCCGAATAACCCAGTCTGTCACCACCTCAACTACAACCATTTCTAAATTGCCTTCAACCGCCATGTGTGCGTACGAGATGTATTTGCTACCCGATATGACAAGAATATGCTCGTGTGCCACACCTAGACCAATTGCTGTGGGGGAAGACCAAATGCTGGAGGGAAAGTGGATGTGTCCTTTGTTGAACAACGAGGCTATGCTGAGTTACTTCCAGCCCCAGCTAAAGTAACATGCAAGTGGTGTTATAAGATATAGATTATATGTAGCCGTCCGGAGAAGTACTGAATGGAAACTGTATACAAGATGGATACGAGAAATTCCATCAACATCATCTCCAGATGGTCCTGGATGAGTGTGCCTAATTCTTTTCCCCACATGTGTTACAAGTGCAAAAATACTATCACAACATTTAGTAGAAAATTTTTTGGAATATAGTATCCAGATCAATCCCAGGAGCAGAAAGGAGACATTCCACACAAGTAGTATGACCATCGTTTGCAGCAAGGTACAGTGGAGCATGACCATCCTAGAGAGTGGGTATAATATACTGTGCAGTATACAGTCATACATACATGTATAAGTACATGTATTTTTGATGCATGCCTTAAGTTACATGTACATTGTGTGTAGCTACATGTATTAGCAATGATTGGTGCAATTTTATGTATTCCTGTAGTGTGTATAATTAATCATAACAAACACTGTAGTAGACCAAACTGCAGCAATGCATTTGGGGGTGGGACCAAATGGGGGAGGGCATAATGGCAGGGTGATAGAGGTTCGTCCACAAGATTGCTATTTTGACATGGCAAAGCTCTCAAAGCAGGGTATGGAGCAGCCGCCTACAGCTATTTTGCTCTCAGTGCTGAAAATACAAATGGAGTGTGATGTTAAAAATCAGCCTAAAATGGTAGCTTAGAATACCTTTACACATCTGAACATAAACCACATGGTGTGTTATAATTACTATCAGCTGGTGCCTAGCAAATGGCCAAAAAAAAAAAGCTTCCAATATCGTTTTTGCTAGGAATAATTCAACATCTGACATCTGTTATGTAACTTTTATACAGCCGGCTGACAGTTTTTAAATAAAGCTGCAGAGTGCTAGGATTTTGGGGTTAGGCTTACCTGGCCCAATTGTATGCAAATACATCTGATTGCTTAATTTAAAGTGCCTATTCACAAGCATGTGGAATCACACCAGGTTAGGTTTGAGCAATTAAAGGAAAAGGTCTTTTACAGGACACATGAACATGAAAAAAATAATTCCTTATACAATTTGCATGTAGGCTTGCATAATTTTTAAGTGTTCACTCCCAATACAAAGCAAAACTTGTTGACATCCATTAAAAGGGTCACGTACATCTCCGAGGCCCTCCTACATCAACATCTGTTGATTCATAATGTTCATATCAATATCAGGAGTGGAAAGAAGATGTTCTTAACAAGTAGTACGATCTTTCTTTACAACAATGTGTAATGGAGTATCACCATTCTGGAGTATATAAAACCTGTAGTTTTGACATATATCTATATATGGTGGGTATAATGTAAATTATGTACATGTACATGTTCATGCATAATACCTGTATCATCATCATCAATATGTCCCTTAATTCATGCCATTATATGATACAAATTCCCCCTTGACATTTCTTATCAGTAAACCCATTTTATGGCTATACAAATTTAAATGTATGTATACATAGAGATAGTGGAGTTTTTATATGCAACTTAGATGTAGATGATTTTCTGATAATGTGGCTGTGACACCACATGTATGAGTAGTGTCAGAGTGAAATTAAGATACATGTACTCAGGGCCAGTGAGATCTGTAAGTGAGGCCCGAGGTAACAGAGTTTAAAGCCCCATAGGTTTATAGGCAAAGAGTTTTATTTAGCCCTGCCCCAGGTTGAAATACAAATACGGAGTCCCCCTCACACTCTGCCAAATATATGTACAAACAAGGGGGGTAGGGGTGGGGGGGCCTTGTGTTTGGCCAAATATGCAAATATGTACATGTACAATGTACAGATGCAACATCAAAAATAATAATAATGGGAGCTTGTAGGGCGCATAAGTACATCATGCATGTCCCTCAGCATCCAAAACATTGCTCTGTAATTTCCATGCTACTTTAATGTGATGCGGTGATTCAATACAAATATGCATCGTAGTTGAGGGTGGAGGGAAGCATGGAGATGTGTACATGGTTGAGGGTGGAGGGAAGCATGGAGATGTGTACATGGTTGAGGGTGGAGGGAAGCATGGAGATGTGTACATGGTTGAGAGTGGAGGGCAGCACGAAGTTGTGTACATAGTTGAGGGTGGAGGGCAGCACAAAGATGTGTACGTGGTTGAGGGTGGAGGGCAGCATGAAGATGTGTACATGGTTGAGGGTGGAGGGAAGCATGGAGATGTGTACATGGTTGAGAGTGGAGGGCAGCACGAAGTTGTGTACATAGTTGAGGGTGGAGGGCAGCACAAAGATGTGTACGTGGTTGAGGGTGGAGGGCAGCATGAAGATGTGTACATGGTTGAGGGTGGAGGGCAGCACAAAGATGTGTACATGGTTGAGGGTGGAGGGCAGCATGAAGATGTGTACGTGGTTGAGGGTGGAGGGCAGCATGCAGATGTGTACATACATTAGTATGAACAAAAAGTCATGATGGAATTTGTGAACGCTCCCTCACCTCCATCACTCATTGAAGAAACTATTGGAAGTTTTTGTTATGCAATTGAAATAAAAAGAGAGCCACTTCTAGATAAAAGTACAATACAGCCAGCAAGCCTGCATTGATACAAACATGTACAATGTAGTGTATGCCACATACACATGTACGTTATGTTAATTATCAATGTTTTACGTGTATTACATAAAAGTGCATGTACATCTATGTCAGTTACAAACAGTCTTCGTACTTACTCCATCAACATCACAATGAAGTGCATGTCATGTAGCCATATTGACAAGATTTGAAAATGACATGTAAGGTATGCTTGTGCCCTTGATGGTATAAGTTCCTTGGTTTGTGTACCATTTGGACTTGTATCCACCTTAGAGAGCATTTGCGATACACAATAGACATGTACAATGTATTACATACAGCTATACGTCTAAACATTCAACAGACCAATTCACCTTATCCTTAATGTTCACATCAATACCAGGAGTAGAAAGGAGATGTTCCACACAAGATGTAACTGGTTTAGGTAGAATGGTTCAGTCACCATTGTGGGTGCAACTATACATGTAGAATCATGTAAATGTAAACATGGTAGAACTACATTTACATGCACACATGTAAGCCTGAACCAAAAAAGCATTAAAGCTATACTTGAATGTACACCATATTAGAATGACTACAACTACTATGTACATGTGTATATGTAATTGCTAAATTTACGCGGGACTGTTAGTTAATGCAAGGTGATATAATCATCCATGCTGTGTAATGGGTCTGGGACCAAGATAAGAGGTGGGAGGGTGTACAATTTTCAGTAAACGTGCACTTATATATGATCATGTACATGTACATGTAACCACTTGTCTGTTGTATGAACATGTATTTCAACAAACATTACATGTACATTCTGCTGCTCTCTTATAAATCAAAACACATAAGTTGAGTAGGCCCTCCATTGAGCGTTGTTGTAAGAATAATACCGATGCATGTCCTCGTGCTGAGTAACAGTCCGACACATGCATGTACATGTACATGTAATAAAGATATATGGGAGGAGACATAAACATGTACACACCCTCGGAGCTGTGTGTGAGGGATGTGGACTTGTCAGTTGCTCAACAACAAGTCCACATCCCTCACACACAGCTCCGAGGGCGTGTACATGTATATGTCTCCTCCCATATATCTTTATTACATGTATATGTAGCATGCTTCATACAATTAAACATTGATTGATGGATTGGGGAGGACTAATTGGAAATATTTCTATCTTTACATGTACATCATCACCACTGCAATAGCTGTAATTGGCCTGTGCAGTTAGTAGCTCAAAGGAAGCCCACGTGAAGATAGCAGTGTTTGGATGCAACAGTACTTTCCAACCTGAAAACAGTGATTACAGAAAATGATACCTTTTAGCAGTACATGTATGGTCTTGCAACTTTGCATGCCAGCTAAGAAAGGCATCCGCAATTCTTTTTTCCAAATATCGCAATGCATATGCAGCTGTCAGAACATAAGCACATGTACTTGTACCATGATATCTAAAATTTACATTGAGACGCATGAGTGGTACAATTATAACTAAATAATATGGGACTCGTGAATCTAAAATTGTTTGGAGAGACTCTACAGAATCTTGACATGTTAACCATAATGATAATGTATACATACAGAGTAGTAAATAATGAGTGCTATGAATAAATGAGTGCACACAAAATACAAAAGAACCATGATCGTCTTGCTGAATGTCATCCTACACACTGTAGTTACACTGTGATGTCAGAGCTGATGCCATATGCTCGGAATAGCAGTGCCCTAGACCTTGCATTTGCTCTGAGAAGCACGAAGTTGAGCCTATATGTATACGTACCATATAATGATGAGGTGGCATGAGATTTTGTGCAGTTTAGAATAACTGTGAGGCGTGAGGCAAGGCAAGAAAAATGTAAGCGAGCCTCAGCGCCCCAGCAGCCATAGGTCTCAACTACCAATGGTATGCATGACCAATTATTAAATTTATTTGGTAGAATGTATACCAAAAAGGCAAGTAATGAATGTACTCATAAACTGCTTAAACTATCTATATGGATATAGTTTGCAAAAGGGGGTTAAGTCCACATGACTTAGATAAGCACATGCTGATGGAGGATGCAGATACATGACATGTACCACTTAGATGGGCAGCAAGGTCTAAATTGGTACATGTATGACACATTCAGAAAACCATGAACACAGCCCTCTCACTTATACAAACATTTCATAAACGCACCCCCTTTCCAATGTTCACATCGACAATACCAGGAGTGGAAAGGAGACATTCCACCTTGCAGCAAGGTGTAATGGAGTATCACCATACTGGAGTGGGTATAAGCTTACATGTAGTCAACATGGTAGAGAACAATGCATTCTTCTCATCATTGGATCACTGCACGGGTCTGGATCTACATGTAGATATGGGTCAACAAGTGCACAATACATGTATTCTGATCCACACCATAGCTGAAATTTAAATGTGTACAGCATTGCCACCTCTATGATCATTTACAAGGACCTACATGTACATGTACATGTAAGTGTCACCAAATGGTGGGAATACGGTATACCTTCGTATTATGGTAGGGTGCATCAATACTTACATGTATTGCTCATACAGCTAGTGCATGACGCACATGACTAATCTATTCAGGGGAATATTGCACTCCAAATCTGGTAAACATTTTACGAATGAATTTTAGCCTTGGTGGACCCTTATATAACTTGTTTGGGATGCACAGACTGCTAGGCTAGTGGTACCACAACAATGGAGTGATTGACTGAGCAGGCTATTTACACATAAGTGGCATGGTCCAGATTGGTATGTAAAGGACACTGTTGAGCGCAGCTTAGAAGTTTCTAAGAACGTGGGCATCTACATGTACGTGTGCATGTACATGTATAGTCACATTTCTTTGAACATCTGGTTGGCAGTCATGCACAGGTGACGCTGCACCCAAGTGTGTTGTCTAAGGACAGGGTGTAACTGTACAAGGAGGGAGATATATGTTTCTGCTGGTTGAAACTATGCTCCCATCATACATGTACATGTACATGTGTGCGATTGGTTGTACAGCATGTGATGTGACCACCTGGGAGGGCCATGTGATGGTAGGTATATAAGTATAGGCACATGTATGAGGAGGGAGCCGATTAGGGACAAATGCATCTTGTACACTCGTCCAGACTCCCTATATCCATGGAACAAACTAGCCCGAGGCCATTAGGAACCTTAGGAAAAATTAGAAAAAGAAATATTGCCGCTCCCATCGGTTTTATTTTAATGCAACAAAACCCACACCCTAGGGAAGTACTTACACATGCCACATTTAAATAAAGCAAAAATGGAATTATGGAAGTGAACCCATAGTCCGTTTGATACAGCCAGTTTCTGAATTGGTTTACCCCATAGTCTGTTTGAGTGCTGAGTGTTTTTATTGAGTTATATTTTTGTGCCTTGCAATCTCCATTTTTTTTTGCTCACTTTGAACATGTACAATGCTGAGAATGACATTCACATGTATGAGCACAGCTGCACCTAGTATACATGAGCTATGATGCCACCATACTACATACTACCGTTCTAACGCCCTTCTCACGTGACTTTAAATAAGGAGGGCGAGTCAGAGATACATGGAGTTTAACTCAGATGGTTCAATGGTTCACAGCGGCTATTAGACGGATATTTAATACAGAACATGGCTAACTTACAAAGAAAAAAGAAACTGATATAAGCTAATCAAACAGGCTTTGTTGTGTGTGTGTGTGTCAGTGTGTTGTGTGCGTGTGTTGTGTGTGTATTGTGTGTGTGTACTTCTGGTATCTTGCTAGATATTGGCTGATTTATACTACATGCAGTATTTGTGTTAAACACTGCCTACACTTCACATATAATTTAGTTTGCATGTGTCTTGAAATTAAATGTGGTTATAATAACAAAAGTGAAACTGAGGGGGAGATTTAAATAATGTGAAGTGATCTTAAGTCATTTTTATTGGGGGCAGATGATTTAAGTGAAGACTCCAAGTGTCTATTTTGCCATCATGATATAAGCAGGTCAGGAGACCATGCAACTAAATATCACAACGCTAGACGTCTATTCGTGTCATAATTTTTTGCATTCAAGCAGAAATTAAACATGCAGCAGATATTTTATTTGCAATGGGTTTAGATCTCAATCTTCAGCAATGGACATCACCATTGTTAGCCATACACAGTTTCAGCTTCTAGCTTACTATCATCCACAGTTGGAGCAGCTTTGTGCTGCTTACTTGAGAGAGGGAAGAAAAGCAGAAGAAGTATGAACACGTTACAAGGTTGCATGGTTTAGATGTTGAGCATACTATTTCTGTTACTCTGGCTGTTGAGTCTTTTGGTGGTCATGGCACAACTAGTGTACCAATTTTCAAGACTCTGGCCCAAATGATGGTAGCCAACAGGTCATGTCTAGCTGGCTATATATCAAAGGCTAGCCATTGTATTTTTAAGCCTTGTGTTTATTGTAGTTATTGTGTTGATTTTGTTGTTGTTGTGCCTATACATATATTTACATGTGCATACATATATATATATAAATATAATTTGTGTTTTGTTCTTTGATTGTTACACTTCTTTTTTCTAATAACAGGGCTGCATACCTTGGCAGTGGAGACCTACATGTATGGTTGCTGCAGTGTATAAGCTCAGGGTTCTATTTCTCGGCTGGCTGGCCATCTGGCTTTGCAGTTGCAATGCAGCAAATCAAAGAGACCATTGCAAGCACAGCCAGTGATTGGAGTCCATACCAGCTGATAGAGATGACTCACTATCAGTTGATTGAGGATGGGAGTTATACTAATAGCCCTAAGGTAGCCTACACATCAATGGTGAGGGAACATTTGATGAAGGTCATTCAGAAAAACGTTGTTTTAAAAATGTTATAAAGTGGGCATAGGGGTATGTGTGGAACAACAGACTCTACCTACACCTCCCCCACACAATACTACACACTGCCTACTGAAACAAAACACAACCTTCATCTCTCCCCCACTGAGTGCTGAAATCTATATATAAATATTATATTTACATATACATGTCTGTAGCATGAGCAAGGCTCTGACATTGGAACGAACTAAGGTGAGGTTCAGTCTAACTGAGTCATCTACCAATAGAGGAGCCGCTACTCTAGAGTGGTCATGTGATCCATGCAAGGGCTTCATCTGACCTTCGCTGTATATTTAAGTATTTTTAGACAGTATACACATTGAACTGTAAGCAACGTACATGAATATACAATGGCCATGACTGATTGTTGATTACACACATAGGCTACAGTCAGTGTTTGTAAAGCCTCGATAGAAAAATTATAGATTATTCAGCTACCCAAAATACATATACTAAATCATATACAATATATGAGGGGATGTTCCAGAGCTAAAGAAAGCACAACAAACATTGTACAAGTGGCTCTTTGATGTGGTTGCTATCTATATGGTGATCCTGAGCATACTATATTTCTATACTACACTTTAGCAGTTCGGTACATTTATAGCAAGCTGAATATGTATACTAATATGTTGGGCAACTTCATGCAGATTGCGTTTACATAATACTGACGTGCATGCATTGTACAGCGGATACTTCTTTTAAAAATAATTGGCAATCGCACTGGAGGCGAAAATCGGAATCAAGACCACTTTCATTCCGCTTAGCCTTGTTTCCCGCCAGGAGCACATGCACAATTTGTGATGCCTGGGCATATGAGGCTTTAGCCTGCAATAAATAATGTGCATAAGTAGTTCACTTATTTCAAGTGTCCTGCCTGATTCGTGTACATGTTCATGCAATTCCGTTTAGTCGGATACCAATCATGCACATGTATGTGATAGTTTCAACCGGGAGGAAAGACCCGGGAAATTACGCAACACCCATGCTTCAAGCATTTTGTACCTGGCAGTAACATTTTTGTTTCTTCGTGTGCATGCTGCTGCCTGCTGGGTACATGGTACTGTGGCCATGCAGATAGGTCGCGCAACAATAACATAAAACAAAGCATGCATATACATGCACATGTAGAGCATACATGTATCAAGATCGTGCATAGTGCATAGAGCATAGTGCATACAACATACAAGCACATCGTTAGTAGTTCTGACTAAAATGGCAAGGCGCAATGGTAAAGTTCAGACAACGAAACGGATCATTAATGAGCATGCACCAATGCAGAAGGACATAGTATAACTACATGCACCTTCTGTTATACTTTCACTTTCCACAGGCCAGCCTGCCGGGATCAATTGGAATGGTATGATGACTGACTTAATTGGAATACCGCTGCAAGGTTGTCCGCTAACGTTTACCCTATACATGTACCTCAATCTGTTACGGTGTGTATCTAGAGGCTCGAGTCCATTAGGTACCGAACGAATAAACAGTGTGTAATTTTATCTCTTAACAATAACGAGATACAATAACTTTGAACAATTTGTACTGCCAATAAATAAATAAAAATTTTGATCCTCGTAGTGTATTGGATGCCGCGATATTAATATGGACCAAACTCTAGCTATAGTGCCTGACTCCAAAATATATTTAACAATAGAAAAGTGATAAGGTATGAAGTACTAAACATACAAATTAACCGTGCTCGATCGACTCGGCAAAGTACGGTTTTGACAGTGGACAATCTATAACCGGTACCATTGGCATTGAAAAGTAAATACAAATGTCAATTACATGAACATTAACTATGCGCACGCATAGCGACCAGGCACAATTGTATCATGGTAGTGAGGAGGAGGTAGACATAAAGTGGGCGAGCTCAAACCATACTCAAAGAGGGGCGAAGCAGTTCTCCACCTTTGCACCGTGGTGTTGGCGCACACTGCACTTTCCGTAGAGGCGTATTCGTTCAAGATAGCAGTTACATTCGTGGTCATGTGGTTTATCATTTGTGGAGTGAAGTTGAAATCCCTCGGGTACGGTCGATGTTTACCATTATCGCTTAATAAATCCGTGTGGAGTACAGCTTGTCCCCTGAACAAAATCTCACTTCGAATGATGATTGACATTTGACTAGCCCACCACGTTTGCTCGTCAAACGCTGGGTCATAGGGGAGAATATGGCGAATGGATTTGTAGTGAAAAGCGTTTATAATGGCGTCAAACCACACAGTTCCGATAAACTCTGCCGCCTCACCGGAGCATTGTTTATCCACGTGAAAATTGCGGATCAACGGAACCATTCCGGGGTCAATTGCTGCAATAGCCGGCTCGTAGGTACGCAAAGAGTTCTCAAACCTCCTCCATGGACCTATGGGCAGTTGTCTTGGATCTCCAAGAGCTATGTCGTCGTCCATGAACACGTAATAAAGGTAAGTCTTATTTCTTTTCATGGCGGTTTCAAACAAAAGGTTCCTTCCCGTGGTCCAAGTTGTGCTGTTGTTTAAAATATAGTGCAAGTGAGCCGCCGGTGCGTCCAGACACGCCTCCCTGTAGGAAAGGACGATAACTTCGAACCCCTGGTTTTCGCCACCGAAGACATCCATCATCTTGTAGTAAGGAGGAATGCACTGCTCTGTTTGCATGAGGTATAGGATGGTGGAAGGAGGGGCAATGCGACTTTTGGTTGGAAGGGGAGTCAATTTGACAGAACTCGACATGGCACTTGAACCTGTTGGAGTGCCTCGTTCGGTACTAACAGTGTTATCCGTAACATGTTTAGTACTAGTGGTAGTAAGCACGTCACTCTTTGAACTAGGTGCAGGACCGCACAGCCTCTCCTTTGATTCCGCCGCCATGTCGGGGACGTCGTGAGCATCGCTCGTCATAAAGGAGCGAGTTAGAAAGTACAAAAGACACATGAATATAGCAGCTGACAGACCCAGAGTGACCAACTTCGAATTCGCTAACTTCATCTACGATACTCCGCTCCCTACGAGAGATGATATATAGGACCTCTGTCGCTACTTTCAAATGCACATACATGTACATGTAGTAATATGCTATCACGCAACTATAGATACATGTATGGTGGGCCTTTGCAAGGTTAACAGTCGTGGCCGTACTCAATGAATTTGGGCGCGGGGGGGGGGGGGGGGGGGGGGATGCTAATTACATTTATGACAGTCGTTTACATATAAGAAGAAATCTCAGCGAAGTAGTTCAATGAATTTAGTGCTTTACGTAAACGCACGCGGCATAACGCAAGCAAAGCAACAGCGGCGGATCCAAGATTTAGGGGGGGGGGGGGGGAAGGGGAGGGGCACAGGTCAAGGCATGGTAAGGAGTGGGGCGGAGCCACCCCGGGGAGGGTGCGGGAGGGGGGCACCCTTCCAGCCCAGCTAGGGGGTATGGGGGAGCATTATGAGCTCCCCCATCGGGATCAAGGGCTCCGCCCCAGAAGCCAACACTTTAATCGGCGTTGAAAACTGCACTAAAACCACAGATCGAGGCTGAGGAGCCACGGATCAAGAGCTCAGCCTATACATGTTCAGATCGCCGATAAATCGCCGATAATGTAATGTTCCAATTGCTCACTCTTTATTAACACTATAAGCTCACTCATCAGAGTCTCTCTGCAACTTCGTTATAAAATCATTGAATCCCTTCGAAACCGATTTGATTTGCTCTTCTTAAAAATTAGGTTACGCATTTGCTAGCTGCTCAGCAGTTGTCCAATAAACGAGCCAATTCATCTTTCAAGGATGCCATGCTCTCTATAACCAGTGGTATACGGTACATGGACAAAGTCCATCATTATAGGCCAAATTAAGGCTCCAAGCCATTATCCATCTGTAGGAAATTGAATGCACCTTGCTGCACGTTTTTAGAGACAGCAGACTAACCATTGCAACGTACACACGTACCATCAAATAGCATCAGCCATGCACATTAGCCCAATTTTTAAGATGGATTTTTATAGATTCTGCGGGCGCTGTTGCTCATCTCTTTATACAATTAGAAAGTAAAGAGCCTGGATGATTTTTTGACACTCCCTTTCAAATCGTGCCACGATTGCATATAATTATCAAACTACCCTCCCTCCCCAGCTCCTCCCTCCCCCTGCTCCCTCCCCCTTATCCCTCCCCCTCCTCCCTCCCCCTCCTCCCTCCCGCTCCTCCCTCCCCCTCCTCCCTCCCCCTCCTCCCTCCCCCTCCTCCCTCCCCTCCTCCCTCCCCCTCCTTCCTCCCCCTCCTCCCTTCCTCTCCTCCCTCCCCTCCTCCCCCCCTCGTCCCTCCCCCTCCTCCCCCCTCCTCCCTCCCTCCCCTCCTCCCTCCCCTCCTCCCTCCCTTTCCTCCTCCCCCTCCTCCCTCCCTATCCTCCTTCCCATCTCTCCTCCCTCCCTATCCTCCTTCCCATCTCTCCTCCCTCCCCCTTCCTCCCTCCCCTCCCCCTCCTCCCTCCCCTCCCCCTCCCCCCTCCCCTCCCTCCCTCCCCTCCCTCCCTCCCCTCCCCTCCCCTCCCCTCCCCTCCCTCCCCTCCCCTCCCTCCCCTCCCCTCCCCTCCCCTCCCCTCCCTCCCCTCCCCTCCCCTCCCCTCCCCTCCCCTCCCCTCCCCTCCCCTCCCCTCCCCTCCCCTCCCCTCCCCTCCCCTCCCCTCCCCTCCCCTTCCCTCCCCTCCCCTCCCCTCCCCTCCCCTCCCCTCCCCTCCCCTCCCCTCCCCTCCCCCTCCCCTCCCCTCCCCTCCCCTCCCCTCCCCTCCCCTCCCCTCCCCTCCCCTCCCCTCCCCTCCCCTCCCCTCCCCTCCCCTCCCCTCCTCCCCTCCCCTCCCCTCCCCTCCCCTCCCCTCCCCTCCCCTCCCCTCCCCTCCCCTCCCCTCCCCTCCCCTCCCCTCCCCTCCCCTCCCCTCCCCTCCCCTCCCCTCCCCTCCCCTCCCCTCCCCTCCCTCCCCTCCCCTCCCTCCCCTCCCCTCCCTCCCCTCCCCTCCCCTCCCTCCCCTCCCCTCCCTCCCCTCCCCTCCCCTCCCCTCCCCTCCCCTCCCCTCCCTCCCCTCCCCTCCCCTCCCCTCCCCTCCCCTCCCCTCCCCTCCCCTCCCCTCCCTCCCCTCCCCTCCCTCCCCTCCCCTCCCTCCCCTCTCCTCCCCCTCCTCCCCTCCCATCCCTTTCCACCCTTCCTCCCACCCTCCCCTCTCCTCTCCCTCTCCTCTCCCTCCCCTTTCCACCCTCCCTCCCACCCTCCCTCCCCTCTCCCTCCCCACTCCTCCTTTCCTCCTCTCCCTCCCCACTCCTCCTTTCCTCCTCTCCCTCCCCTCCGTCCCTCTCCTTCTTCTTCATCCCTCCCAACCTCTTACTCAGATATTTCAAGTGGGTCTTGTGTGATGTCTCTGTCATGCATTTGTAGGTTTATTGTGTTGTGCATGGAATACCAAATAATTGGAACTGATAGAGACAAAGTCATGGTCCTTAAAAAGCCCACTTCTCTTTATTGTACTACACCAATCAGTGCTAGTCTGTTGGTTCTCCTTAATAATTCTGTTTACACTTATAACTACACTGTCAAAGTACTGCTCATACATGTCACAAGTACAGTCCTATTGTGAATCAGCACCGAATGGTACTTCTAGTGGGTGCATACTTATGGTAACTCCGAACATACTGATACAATTCCCTTCTTTTTTTTCCTGTAGCCACCAATAGGCTTCCATAGACTCTGCAATGTTTCTGGTGCTGGTCTCTGTGGTGGCTATATGACCGAACAAAGCAACTGAAGCCGCATTATTCATAGCAAAGTTTATTGTATGATGAAAAAAGTATGGCTGCATCAGTGAATGGTGTTTCTGTACACCTAGTTGTGTGTAGTTGATGATGCGGCATACCAATCGTCTTGAGAATTTGTCTGTGCTTGGTGCCTAAAGTTACCCCTCTCCCTTACGATAATTGGCTGCGCGTTATTAAGGATTGCGATGTGAAGGGTGCGCACATTGTATAGTCTCTACTACGATGTTACACCAGTAAAATGGGAGGAATCAACAGGTATATATTCGATGGAAAAATGTACAAGATATACAGCTCTCTCAAAATACGCCATTTTAATGAGGCCATGGGCCCATGGCCCATGGCGCAACTAGCCACAATGGATTTTTTTGGTTTACGGTATTGTCTAATTACTGATGCACCCTTCTGCAGGCTGTGCATCACCTTCTAATGAGATTCCATCACCAAGTGAATTTCATTAGCGTTGCAAGGATTGTAGGGATGATTGGGATATGCAAATTGTCGCAATGTGCATGCATGCGAGCCGCTACTGTATGAGCTAATTTTGGGTAGTGAGTTCCAAGTGTATATAATATTCATAAGCCATGATACCATACTTACATGTGAACTAAACACTGACGCGTGAATTTGGTACCTGTTAACTAGATTTACATGGGAGTATCGTGGCCTATGAATACACAATACCTATTGCAGCTGCAGGGTCCACAGACAAATACTATAAATGTACATTCACATGGCAGTACAGCATAGTATTTTGTCTGTGGACCCTGCAGCTGCAATAAGTATTATGTATTCATAAGCCACGAGACTCCCATGTAAATCTAGTTAACAGGTATCAAATTCACGCGACTATGTTTAGTTCGCATGGAAGTATGGTATCGTGGCTTATGAATATCATATACACTTGGAACTCACTACCCAAAATTAGCTCATACAGTATAGCGGCACAGTACAGAACAGCTCGGCACGACTATTCAATACCGTTAACGTTCATTCGATCCGTTATAAAACACCCCTGCTATAAAACATGTAGATTTGAGGTTTACGAACTGACTGGCACTCTGCTATGTACATGTACACACTGTGCATTGAACTAATTTAGGGTAGTTCCATGTATGTAAACCTCACATTTACATGTTTTATAACAGGGTACCGATGTTTTATGTGAATTTCAAAGTGTATGTGGTATCAATTGGGTGAAAAAAGCGACCTGAGGTCTGTTACCATCTACCGGCAGAAATCAGCCACCACGCCATTTTTTTAAATACTGTGGAAACAAATTCTCACTTGCTATCAAGCCTTTCCGGGAATCGCAACCGGACACGACACGTTATGATACAGCTAGGTAATAATTAACGATATCTGTCATCAACTAAAATCAGCAACAAAAAAAAAGTGATTCAGACACGATGCATACATGTATATATATATGCATTGAGTTTATAATAGGTTCATAGTGGTTAGATATGTTGGCAAATAAATAGCTTCTTTGGAATGTATTGCTCTCACAATACCGATGCATGTTTTCACAGTGATGTGGTGAAAAGTGCAGCCACTTGTATGTATGTCCAGATTTACAAAACAGCTGTATCAAAAGCCAAGGTCGTTTTTCGAGGCATGCTATATCAATGCCATTATCATACATACATGTAGGTCACTAAGCTGCAGTAAATGTACCATTAACACTTGAGCCCATTGGCCTATGCATGCAGATCAACCTGACGGTTGTTCCATTGCCCCATGGAAGTCTGGCCAGTGTCTTTTCTTGTGTTGACACCCCGCTAGAGCTATAGCCACAGCTGCTGAAGCCAGAAAGATGCTCTGCTGTCCAAATCCATTTTGTCCCAATTGCAATTGAGACCTATAAGGTGTCCATTGTACAGATAATGCACTGTAAGAGGCAAGTAATGGCATTTACTCATGCCATTACTTGCCTCTTACAGTGCATTAATTATCTGTACAATGCATTGAGAAATATTATTATTATTATTATTATCATAATGAAACAATACAACAGTTACAAGCAAAGTACAGATGGATATATGTATACATGCAAATGCACAAAACTTGAGACACAACAAAATAAACTACACTACTAAACAAGAGGCTGCCTAGCAATCATTGCACGAGCATTGTTCTTCTGCAAAGCAATGGCAAGCCTTTGATATAGCCAGCAAGATACTGATGAAACTGGCTGATCTGATCTGTTGGCCACCATTCTGGCCAGAGTCTGGAAAATTGGAATACTAGCTGTGCCCCAACCACCAAAAGACTCAACAGCCAAAGGAACAAAAAGTATATGTTCGGCATCTAAACTTTGTTCGTACTTCTTCCGCTTTTGTTCCTCTCTCCAATGAGCAGCACAAAGTTGTCCAGACTGTGGATGGTGGTAATCTAAGAGATGAACCTGTGTAGGGCTGACAACAGTGATGTCCATTGCTAGAGGTTCACCTCTAGACCAGTTAGGAATGTAAATATCAGCCGGTTTCTGCTTGATACCAGGCAGAATGTATGGTTTTTCCAGATGAGGTGAAAGGGCTGCCTGAGAAGCCATGCGAAAAATTGTATCGCGAATAGCGTTGTGACGTCTGGTTAGATCGCCATTCACTTTACAAACAGTCGCATGGTGCCCAGACCTACCTTGGTCATGATGGCAAAATGGACACTTGGAGTCTTCACTAAAAACTTCTGCCCCCAACCACCATCTAGCTACAGCTCTCCATTCATGTGGTGATAGTGATAGACCAAGTTGTTCGTTTGGAATCACTGATAGCCATGCTGAAGCATGTGGAGCAGAGACTGCTGTTAGTCTGGCTCTGTCAACTGGAAGTGGAGTCGACTGGAAAAGAGTTTTATAGTTCATATCATCAATGGTGGATGACAGTTTCTTTTGTGTTACTACAACTGGAAAAGGAGTGCACAAACCATCTGACAGACCAACAGTGAGGTTGTAATCTTCAACAGCTTTCCTTAGGTGAGCACATTCACCTGAAGGCGCATTCCTGCAAATATGATCCTTGATTGTGGAAGAGTTGGCGATCACTGATGCAATGTAAGCAGCATTTGTATGCTCACTGACCTTTCTCAAACCCAAACCACCATGCTTGAGATCAAGGGTACATTGCATCCATTGACTATCAGAAAGATTGCTGGAGATGATTGATTGAAAACACGATCGCACACAATTATCAAAAGATAATGCTGCTTCCTTTACCAGAGATGGTGGAATTGTTCTGATGTAATAACAAAACTTACCAAAAGAAACACAAGTTCTCAATAAAGTGTATGCCACCTGAGGGTCATCAAGTTGTTCAAGCATTTCCATAAGCCTAATGGCCTTCTCCACTTTGTGTTGTAAAAAAGCTGATGTGTGGATTGCTGATCCAACAGGTACCCCAAGTATCTCAAAATCTGAGTTATCATGTTTTGAAATCTGTTCTGGAAAGAAATCATCAGACTCAACCTTTTTATTCAAATAAACCACCTCAGATTTTTCCAAATTGATATGCAAACCCAGTGATGGACCATCAGATTGGATCAGCTTAATGACTGCTGCAAGAAGCCCAGGTGAACCCACAACACAACCATCATCAATAAACCAGCAATTGGCTACAAGATTGGCATTAAGTGTTTCTATTCTCATCACTAGCTTGTGTAGCACAAGGCAAAAAAGAAGTGGACCCAGTGGGTCTCCTTGCTGAACTCCTGATGATGATGAAATGACCCAATTGTTGTAGAATAGATGAGATGATGAAGAATAACACCACTTGGCCCACTTGTAAATTCCTGGAAATACACTGAGACACTCATCCAACAGCACCTGACGGGAGACACAATTTAAAGCATTACAGAAATCAACCTTGAGAAGAGCAATGTCAAGGCTATCATTGTTCTCCCACGTCGCCCTCAGACCATGAATGATTGACTCCGCACCACCTGGAACTGCCACCCCTAATTGCAATGGTAAGAAATAACTGGCCGCTGTTTCCCTAACCAAAGAGCACAAACACTTTGCTGTTAAACGTCTGAGTGTATCTCCTACAGCAATGGGACGGATGTCTCCATTCTTTTTGGTTAAGGCTGTTAAATTAGCTCCAGCAATAAATGGCATTACATCAGGGGGTACTAATCCAGCAACCAACAGTTGAACAACACTGGTAAGAGCATTGATGACAGTAACTTCTCCAGGAAAAATGGCATCCAAAAGATGTTGAGCACTAAGACCTGATGGACCAGAAGCAGTGCCTTTGGGAAAACTCCTTAATTGTGCCATAACAGTGCTTGACGTTACCTCCAAATGCTCTGGAGAAAATCAGGCAACTCAACTCTCTTTCCAATTGGATGCTTTTCTAAAAGCCTGCTGAATGTCTCATTTGATGGTGGTGCTATGGGATCACTAACTAAAGCTGCACATGCACTACCCATGCGACCCTCTGACGCTAGGCGCTTAGCCCTTCGAAAAACTGCCGAAGTATGCAAATCAAACTTTCCCGTTTCTGATTAACAGCCTCTGACCACAGACCCAAAATATCACCAGCTTCCCACCTACGACAAGCGGCAATTATGCGGTTTGCATTATTGTTCCTGTGCTTACGTCCACCACTTACAGGAGGCCGTAGGATACATTTGCACAGCAAGAAAAGGTGAGTCCAAACCTTGATATTATTTTGATGGCAAACATTTGCTAAGACCTCTAACAAAACATTAGCCCAAATCCTTCTCGCGGCCCTAGGAACGTGTTTTAATGTTGGGAGTCGTGTTTTAACGATGACTAGTAAAGACGGAAGCAATGGTTCAGGTTCAGATGTGCTATCTTCGATAGTTGTGACACAAGGCAATACTGCACAGGAAGTGGTGGCAGTATTATCTAAACTTTTTTCCTGCTGGACTGAAGATGGCTCACTTTGAACTACATCGCCATGGTAACGACTCATTTCAAAATCAATATCTCTCTTGCAAGAAAGACAATAACCTCGCTTATAGTGACCAAAACAAGACCACATGTTGTACAAGGAGTATATCCTGCCGCAGTAATTATGCTTTGACTCAATTGCGGGTCTCCGTTTGACAAATGCGACTGTATAGATGTTTCTTCAATGAGTCCTTCGAACTTACCATAGAAATGCAGTTGGGCACGGGACACGAAATTCTTTTCGCATCGGTTCTGTACTTCTGTTTAGCTGGCATAATGGAAAGATGTACACATCATTATCATTATCATTATTATTATTATTATTAAATATATAGTTATGTTCATAGAGCGGTCAGAATTACAAACTATATACAACTGTAGGTTCAAGTGATTTATAGTTTTTATTTCAACAAACTCTACCCGGTACACTTTTGGCAAGGTCGGTACACTTTTCGCAACCAAAATTGTACCGGGCGGTACAATTTTGGTTGCGAAAATTGTACGGGCGGTACAATTTTCGCGCGGTACAATTTCTGTGTAAATTACATTCATGCTAGAAGTTTACATATCATAGGAAGAAATCTCTGCGAGGTAGTTCAATTTAGTTTTCAGCTTTACGTAAACGCAATGGAACTGCGGCGGATCCAGGGTTTAGTGGCCTTAGGGGTGGGGCGGAGCTCCCCTATCGGGATCTTAGCCAACGCTTTTGCGTCGAAAACCCCTCCAATAGTACGCAAAAACCGCACTAAATACAGATCGAGGCTGGGGAGCCACAGATCAAGCCAAAATGTGGTTGTTTGTACGATAACCATCTCAAACTTTGGTTGCTCCTATTCTACTGTCAGAATAAATGACACCATTCCAGAGTCTACTCAAAGGCATGTACATCAATCTATTATTTGTTAATGTGCATTTGGACAATCATACAGGCAAACCAAAACGACTGCATGGTTTTTATGCATTAGCTTTTTGTACAGCACACTGTGCTGGAAATGTCCCCCTAAATCTTATATGTTCTCTGCAGGTGCAATGCATGAGAGAACATTTGAAACTGTGCATATATAATAAGTGGGCAATAAATAGAGCCATTTCCTTCTGCAGTAATGGCAAGAAGGAGAATACAGAAGACAAAAACTGTGGATTGACATAATCTGTTTGTGTCGGAGATGGTAAAACAATTCAATGTGCATGTTTGGGATAATCTACTCAGTCAATGGATATGCTTACCTGCATTGGTACAGGGATTTTTTTTTTTAAAGGATTTAAATTAAATCAGAATCTAAATTATCTACAGTGGCAATATACAGGATGTGATAGGAATTATGCTGCTTGTACCTTCACATTCTGTTTCACACTGTATTCTGCCTATGACAATAGGTCGACCAGCTTTAAAGCGGGTCAGTTGCTGCATGAAATACGTTTGAAATCGGGTTGACCGGCTTTAAAACCGTTAGCCAGCTTTAAAAGCCTTTCGCGCGGGTTTTAAATCTGGTCGTAACATATACAATATTTATGTTCCGCGCAAATTGTAAATTTGCGCAATTTCGAAATTGCGTTGCGCAATTTGAAAATTTCGAAATTGGGTAACGATTTCGAAACTGTCCTCCGATTTTAAAATTGCCACCCAATTTCGAAATTGCGCCGGACAATTTCGAAATCGCGTAACTTCAATATGCATGCGCACTTTCAAAGCTGTGCACGTGCATGTGTGTAAAGTCACCTTCGTCGAGTATGATCTGAAGCAGCTTTTTGACAGATTTTGCGTTGAACAGTTAAAGGACAGGAATGATAAAACGAGCAAGACTATTTCTAGAGAGAAAGGATAGCGAATCGTGAATGTCATCAAGATTGATCCATCGGCAGTAACTTACAGTCACAATTCAAATTCTGGGTAAAGAAAAAACGCTTTGAACTGTTTAACCACCCTGCACTAGGAGTTAAAGACGTGCTGTGTCTCCCAGCCAAAAATCAGGTAACGTGACGAAGCACACCACTCACACGTGCCACATATGCCACATACTTACATATCTACGTGTTGAATTCGCAGAATACTAATGACACAACGGTTATGGCCAATTGGAGACGAGCAGCGTGTATAGATGAGTTCTTTGATATAATTGAAGAAGTTCACTGCAGGCAAAAGGGACACATCGGTAGTAAGAAGACCATACAGGAGGTAAAATGTACTGTCTCTGTACGTGTATGCTATGTGATTTTTAAACTGGTCTCTACTTTGAAGATATCAAAGTTATATGAATGCATTCCCAGATAATCTGCTGTGGACAAGTTTGTACAACTATGTCACTTGTGTCATGCAAGAAAACCACAGTCAACCGGTGCTCCACTGAGACCAATTATTTCATCAGGCTTTATGACAAGAGGCCAGGTTAGATAATGGTACAAATTATTATTTATTATTTCCAGATTGATCTCATTGATATGAGGCACAAGCCTGATGGATCCTTTAAGTAGATTGGTCATTATATGGACCACTGGGCAAAATTTCATGTGCTATTTCCATTAGTGCGAAAATCAGCAGCTGAAGTTGCCGTTGCACTATCAAACCAAGTGTTTGCTGTCTTAGGTACCCCAAAGATCTTGCATTCTGATAATGGACAGGAGTTTGTGAATGAGATCATTCACAGCATAGTTAAAGAATGGCCTGGGGAAGTGATGGTTGTAAACGGCCGACCATGCAACCCTAAATGCCAGGGTCTCATTGAGCAAGGCAATGGATGGTAGAGAAGCTACTAGGCATCTCCAACCTGTGTGGGCTGAGTGGCTGCCATTTATCCAATGTACATGTAAGTCAGTATAATATCATAGCTATACACATTACATTTATGCAGATCAACTAAATACAACTGTACATGGTACCATGAAAACCACACCATATGAGCTTGTGTTTAGCCAACCGCCCCGAAAAGGAGTTTTCCCTGGAGTCAAATGTCCAAGCATAATGGAAGAAGATGTAGAGGATATCACAAAGGTGGATGAAGAAGTGAATGTTTTGCAAGATCAATCCTTGGGTAAAGGACAAGAAGATGGTGTGGTGGATATTGAGCAATGGCATACACTGGAGAATACGACAGGTGACAATGTAAGAAGTGGTGACAATCGTAAACTTGAAGAACGATGCCGTGATGGTGACAAAATGAGATCCAGTGATGATGATCTAGCTAGAAGTTGTAATGAAGAGAAAATATGCACTGATGATTTTCAAGAAAGATGTAGTGGAAATGACCAAGAGAATTGAAGTAATGATAATGCTAAAGGAGACAGTGAAGAAGAACCTTAAAGTTGCAATGATGGGAGGGTGGTATCCACAGAGAAAGGTAGAGAAGTCTCAAACACAATGGAAGAACTAGATGTCAAGAGAGGGCTAGCAGAGAATGAAGAGTCGGAAGAGCACATCTTTATTGGAGAAAATCAGAGCAAATGTTGCCCAATAAGCAGTCCCATAAAAGGAGTGAACCAGGATACTAGGGAAGAAGAGGATCACAATGTTACTCTTTCTAGCACAGAGAAGCATAAACTACTATGTTTGAAAGCAGACAAAATGTACAGGAGAAATGCCGAGCGAATGCAGTTGAAATACTTAAAAGCAAAAAGAAATACAATTTGTACATTCTCGGTATGTCGGTAACTTTGTAAGTGTTAAAATTCCAAGGATAGACAGAACATCTACAGATTTACATAGAGTTCCATGCGTAGTTGTGGAAGTACTTGGAAAGGAATATCACCTCTATCGACTCAGGTATGTGTTATTTTGTGATGTGATAAATGCATGTATAATCATATAAGGCATTGCTTAACTTAAATGCATGAATTTATACGTGCATACAAATATATTCATGTAGTTATATTATTAGGATAAGTTGATTCTAAACTTCAATTTTTTTTTTAAAGGTGGAACCAGTTACAATTGCCAATGTACAGTTGGTATACAATTGTACTAAAGCTATGCCTTTTTATTGTGCTTAAACAATTTTTTTAAGTACTCCCAATACAGATCTATGCCCATATTAATTTAATCTGCACGCAAAGTGTTGCCTAGAATATATTCACATTGACATCTCAGGCCAGAATGGCTCTACTGTATGATGGCTAGCTTCTTTGCAGTCCTGGGGAAAATGTGTTGAGCCTCATTTCCATAACCATCAAAAACCTCAAAAACCAATTCGTGGGACAAAAAAATAAATACACAAATGAACCAAACTAAGTAGTAAATATATAATTTAGTATTTCTTGGCTCTTCTATGTACATGTAGGTGCTCACATGGAGTTTTAAAGACATGCTATGGTGAGGGGGATCTAGAATGCTTTGAAGGATTTCTAGCACTTGAAGTAAATGGATGTGAAAATGATAAATATATATCACTACGTGAGGTGATTGAAAGTGGAAAGGAAAAAGTGAAGCAAAAGGCAAACCCAACCGCTCGTGTTCCCATGTGGTGTCCTGACTTGCATCTTGATCAAGACAGACGAGCACTCATACACAAAAAATGGCTCTTTCGATCTGACAAACATATTTATGCTGCACAAATACTACTAAAGAAACAATTTGCACATTGGTGGCTTACAACCATCGACACTTTCACAGACAGGCCAATGGCAAGTTATGTCATCTGAAGGGATCCAAATATTACATTCAGGTAATCATTGGTTGTGTGTTTCCACAATTGGATGCCCTGGAAACACCATCAATCTTTATGATAGCATGAATCGCCGTAAAACCAGTCAATCCATAGTTGCACAGATCTCCAGCTTTATTAATTGCCAAGGTACAAGTAAGTTATACCATCCAAGTGATAAAATGCCAAAAGCAGTCAGGGTGCAGTGACTGCGGTCTGTTTGCGATTGCAACAGCTACAGCACATTGCAATGGTGAACTACCTAGTAAAGTGTTTTGAGAGCCAGTTCAGTGATGATGCCATTTACATGCAAGCTGGAACCTAACATTATGAAAGAAGACATAGCTAGAAATGTAGTTATCTCGGTCTAATGGTGCGGATTGAAATCTATATTCTGCATTAGCTTATTCTAATATCAACATTGCACGTATTGTTTTCGTTATGAAAGCTTTCAAAGTGCGCATGTTTTCAAATCGAAAGACAAACATTTGGAAATTCCACATTATGATCTTCCAACTTCCTGTTGGCCCTTAGCTAAGGCTGCTTTGTAAATAGCACAAATGATGTGTAAAGTTGGGGCACCGTATCAAACACAGTACATAATGTGTGACGTGCATGCGAGGTGCATATTGTACATGTATATATGTTACGCGCAAAGCGTGGATTAAATTAGAAGACAACATCATTAGTTCAATGTTCTCATCTCACTCAAAACATCTATATGCAACTATATTCATTTAAAAGTTATTCAGACAATACTGAAACGTTCTGTCCAGTTTCCTTTTCACCTATCCACCACTGGAACAATCGTGGCCAAGGTTCGGACACTGCGGCTCTGCATTCAGCCTCACACTGCTTTGCATTCTGCCTTGATGGTTTGAAAAGCTAAAATAATGGACAGACAGCTGCATTCAGTTGAGTTTACACATCTCTCAATTTAGGTATTACAAATTGCCATCTCTCCCCTTCATTGCATTCATTTCACTCATTTCAACCCTTGTCTCTCTCTGCATTGTCCCACACTTTTCACCCCCACCCTTAATCCTCACACCATACTTCCCACTGCAGTTCCACAATTGCCTTGCCCTCGCCACACTTGCTACTCCATCTGCACATTTATATGCATTTGTATTCTCTTACCTAAACACATCTGCTGGATCCCAAGGAGTGCTACCGATATGTCACAAACCAAGATGACCCTTGTGCACTCTAATAAGAGTTAGATGAAGAGCGGATAGAAAAACAAAAGTTATATGTGGGAAGGTAAAGTGAACTGGAATTTAGATACAAAATATTATATACACATCCCCATTATTTTATCCCTAATAAAAACATAAACACATAGTAATACCCCCTCATTCGTCGTTGCTCGATAATGACACTTTTACGTAGGCCTAAATCGGACTACACACGTGCTACTGATAGTTGTTACAGCAACGGCTATGTACGGCTCTCCTGGGTAGGCGTACCAAAAAACAAGTGCACTAATTTATCTGAATACGCACAGCTGCACGCAGCACGCACACACACACACACACACACACACACACACACACACACACACACAAATACACACACACACACACGCCTTCTCGAGCGTGCACAAAAACACGTAGAGCTAGGACTACGCTTCGTAAACAAAGAAGACACTACTTAGCTCCTACGCTCACAGATTTTGCGATGATCTGCTGAGAAACAGTAGATAGCTTCTTCGCCGGCCCATCCAAACCTTCTCTCCTTAAAGGTTCTATATAAATTCAAGAGAGGATAAAACCCATTCCTGTGACACTAATAGAAGACGGAGTCTCAGTACAGGTAACGGCATAAACTCGTACCACCTCGTTCCCCATCGAATAGAACCTCGTTCCCCATAGAATGAGATCCTCGTTCCCCATCGAATGATCCTCGTTCCCCATCAAATGATCCTCGTTCCCCATCGAATGAAATTTAGTTTTATCGAATGAAATTTAGCGTTATCGAATGAAAAATACGGTATCGAATAATGAAACAAACGGCTCTCCATACTCCATAGATCGCAAGTCTGAAACAATACATATTGTTCGATTCATGTACCAGAATGTGCCGTCATTCTGTTCGCGGTCGTCATATCATTCTGGATTTGTCACTTGCTATCATAGCTGGCTCAGACTGATAATTGTGTCTGACAGAGTATGATAGCCATTTTATATCTGGTACAGATTGTAGAAATTTGGCTGTGTACACAACCAGTTCTACACACTTGTGAATCTCTCGTGATAATATGATCTCGGGCGTTACGGTTGTGATATTACAGACGTAGCAGGAGTGATCTCCGAAAGGCTGGGATTCACACCGTATATATCAGGTGTGAATCACCTGGAGTCGATCGTGGAATTGTTTATCCATTGTTAATTACAATTAACTTGAATTCACAACGAATACACAGTGGCGGATCCAGGGGGGGGGGGGGGGGGGGGGGGGTGGCGGGGGTATACCCCCCCCCCGCAAAACCTGTTATTAAAAATTCATGACTTCTTACGGTACGCACGACGATACTGAACGCGCAACGGCGCAACGATCCTTCCTATAGTGGTAGGTGGAGTGATTGTTATAAATGTCCCAGCCCACAGGATGTAGTTAAATATTCCGATCTATATATACAACCTGTTGTACTTTGGAATATTTAACTATGGCGGATCGTTGAGCGGGTACCGTATATCGATCGTTATGCCGTTCAATACTACAGGAAAGTCTCGAAGCAAGTAATTTACTATTCTATACCATGTTTCTACGCAATTATGCTATGTTTTGTGACATTAAAAGTGCAAAATTTGCAAAGCGGCTGGGGCTCCGCCCCAGACCCCGATGGGGGAGCTTACAGCGCTCCCCCATACCCCCTTGCTGGTGGTAGGCGTGTCCGCCCACGCCCTTGCACTTATATCACCTTACCCCCCCCCCCCCCCCCCCCCCGCTCCTAAATCCTGGATCCGCCCCTGATACACGGCAGGGTGTCGTTTCTGAACCGCTCGCGTAAAGCATCTTTGATCACGTGACCACGATTGCAATTGTTCGAGAAAGTTAAAGAGCGCCCTTCAAGCTTGAATTGGAGTTCAGAAGCAGGTATATGCGTCTTCTGCAAGCGGCTCGTCACGATGCCTTCAGTATATCATAATAGGTGAAGAAACCAGCACAGCCGTATTGTCACACGGCCACATGTGCAGCCAACCGATTGT